>CCAG010007419.1:0-23800 GCA_001077435.1 Glossina morsitans morsitans | reverse complement strand
AAAAATCCGTTGAACGCGTGCGTTTACCTTTTGGTTATGTTGTTTTTAAATATCTGA
This sequence comes from Glossina morsitans morsitans, assembly GCA_001077435.1. Lineage (NCBI taxonomy): Eukaryota > Metazoa > Arthropoda > Insecta > Diptera > Glossinidae > Glossina > Glossina morsitans. The sequence goes on along the minus strand of CCAG010007419.1, from coordinate 23,743 downwards.
CGAGTGTTGTGTAAACAACAAGTTTACAATGCAATAATGCTGCGTATGTAATAAATTTTTTTATATGCGTAACGTTTCACGTGTGTACTACATTGTTTATTTATTTTAAATCGAAACACTTCAGTTCATTTCAATGCTGCCGAAAATATGCATAAAATTCTGCCCAAACTTAAGAAAAGAAAACAACAAAAAAAAAGTCGTTTTTGACATTTACTCAGCTTTGTTTAGACTCCAAAAAGTGTACAAAGCTTTTAATTAGATAACAAATAGATAGAAGAAATCATTGATTAACTTAACTTAAAAATACTTATTGTCACAAGGACAATTTTGAAAAGACAGAGAGAGAACAGAGCCAGAGCAAGAGAGACAATAGATTGACAGCTGGTGCCATATGCCAAGCATTATAGTGCTGATAGCTAACGTTTTTTAAATTAAAGCTCGGTATGTCTGGCCATGTATGTGCATCGAATATTTGCATCATGCAGATTGCACTCGTTTCAATACATTGTACAAAAGACTTTTTACATTTCGTTTTGTTTTAACAATAGATAGCGCAACAACAACTTTGGCTTACTTGCTTTAACTTTTGATAGTCAAAAGCCACACAGAGAGTGTTCACTTAATCTAATACAAATCATCGATACGTGTACGGAAGGACAAGACAAAATCGCAACTGCGTTTTTTTGTACAACAATCAAACACGTTTCTTTTAGTAATTTAAGTCGACTGAAATAAATCCAAATATGTAGCAGTCTGTAGCATCCACAAGCTGTCGCCAATTGTGTCGGTAAAGTCATCACTATGTCGTAACCATAGAACTTCTAGGATTTCTGGGGGAAGGAGATCCAATGAATGGATTTGCAGTGGACTTTGTTGCCGTTACATTTATACCGTTAAGCGTACATTCAGTGCAATCAATTTAAATAACGAACGTTTAGACAAATCGCCTGCAATCCCATTAGACCAAGTTTTTCGATCAATCCGAGTTTTGACACCCCTTGTGCAGCTTCATCCGGCTTCAACAATGACCCATTTTCTGCGCATTATTTTTTTTTTTTTGCTTTCGCGGAAATCCTGAATATATTTCAAATCGTTGCACTTTAAACAGTTATCGACTTCACTGTGCAAAATCTTTTCGAAATTCTTCAACAAAAATGACGTCATGAAGAAATTTTTATACCCATCACCGATGAGCGAGGAGTATATTCATTTAATCGAAACATTTGCCCAGACGCCCCGAACAAAGTGTCAGAGACCGTACAAGGTATGTATATATACGTTCTTGATCAGCGTCAAATTCTGATTGGATTTAAGAATGTCCGTCTGTCCGTCTGTGTATCCGTTGTAAACATTCTCTCGTTCACCAAAATGAACATACCGCCTACAAATGCCTGTTGTGGAAATTTTTGGAGTTAAAAGAAATATTTTCAGCTTGAACAGTAACCCGTCATGCTAAACTTTATGGCTTCGCAATGGTTTCTCTGATGTACGGAAGGACACGATTTTACTGCTTACAGGTACAGGCTAAAGTCTAACTGATGGTTAGGAGTAACAAATTTTTCTTCTGGAGCTGGGAGCAGTTTTCGTAGATGAATTTTTTCAAATATTTTGTGAAAGTGTTACAGAAAAACCATTTTTTAATTTATTCCTACTCATTACCATTGAGCTGGGAAGTGAATCAATATTAAGCTATTGCTAAAAATTTGTGTTAAGAAGATGCAAGCCGTAGGTGATAAAGATTGTACAGTTGTGCTTATGCAATAATTGGGCAAAATGGAAAATATTTACGAACTCATCCGCGTAACCAGCATAACCGTAAGAGAGTAAGCCTTTCTCTGATCGAGATTTATACGTTAAGTCTTGTGGTTAAGAGTCTATCAGTTTGCTACAAGTGTATAAATTTGAGATTCGCCCGCGAACAGATTTACAATAAAATTTGGAATATATCTTAGACTATATTACCATAGGATTATAGGGAGTATTTTCTGTGTAATTACACTTTTGTTATTCTACATTACCTCCGCATTTGTATGATAAGTTAAATATATATGTCGGTATTTTTGTGCGAAACGGTTGTGCGGTTAAAGTTTGTATGATTGTATGGTTACATTAACGAAACGACATATGGTGCTCGCAATGCTGTCACACATATTTATATGAGAAATGTCAACAGTAGTATCTTGCAGTTTTTCCAAATAACATGAGAAAATAGTAACAGTAAGTAGTAAAAACTCCGCTAAAGCTGAACATAATCTCTCTCTTGTTTTATGATTTCTACATTCGCCTTTGTCTTCCAGGACCAATACTGTATGGTATAATCTATTCTTCGTTAGCATACAAACTTTTGATTAGAGAAAAGACAAAGCGAACAATTCCATACCGCATTTCAGCGCAATAAGCGCTGTTAGGTTTGGATTTTGGTATGCATTTTAAACTATATATATATATATATATATATATATATATGCACAAATATTTAATACCATAAATTATTAGTAGGGAAGCACATATTCCTCTCTGTCTGCTCTCTGATTTCTATGTTCACTTTCTATGTTCGTTTGTTCGTTACGATTACAATTTATGTTGAGGTTACTACTGCTTACTTTCCCTTTGGGATTTTTCATAATCCCTCATATGTAAAAGCTTCGGTTTTTTAAGCAGGAATAATGATAGGCACTTATTAGCAGCGTTTCTATACCCTACACACATTTTGGTAAGGTTATATTAAGTTTTTGCGAATCTTTGTAACCAACCCCTCAAAACGATTTAAAATATAAGCAACTCGTCTTATCTTAATCGATTCAGAATGACTTTCTGAAACTATTTAATCGCGTTTATCCAATATATGTGCAGGTATTTCCCTACTCAATTTACAATTCGCAAAAATTTCGAGACAATTTGATGAATATTTATACACTGATTACGTGAAGAATAAGTGTCGTTGAAGATGAATTGAATCGGATCATTTAACGAGCTTTACCTATTTTCGTATGACAGCTTGAAAAAAAAAAGGGATAGCATTGATGGGGCGCGTGAATCTGTTCCAGCTTATGAGCAACGAGCAAAAGACACGGAAAGCAAGGTATTCTCAGTTTTGCTTTTATAGACATGTCGGCATTGTAGGCGCGTTTTTTGAGCTATTTGGGCCAAGTCCTAATTCTTATGCAAATTTGTAGTCAGTATCTTCTTTTTTGCGAACGAGACAATGTTTACCGCAGACATACTACAGAGATGGGCAAACGGTCAGACGGACCGACTTAAAGACGGAGAGACAGATATGCGAATAGACGGACATACGTGCATACCGAGCTGGAATCTAGCGAAGAATTTGTATACTTTACGGGATTTTTGACGGCTGCTTGTATGCGCTATAAAGGTTTTGAAATAGAAATTAAATTTTAATACACTAGATGTGTTCAAATTTGTGTCGATTTGTCTGCTCTAATTTATGAGTACAGAGGGGGAAAACAACTTTTTATTCCCTTTAAAAAACAGAGGTGTTCTCGGTCGACGTGGTACTATGGGCGTGTATTCAAGAATTTTCAATGTTTCTGCCAGGTTTGAAGTCAATAGATTTATTTTTGTGCCAAGGAAAATGCTTACAACAGACACCATACAGACAGACAGACTGATATGCTTAAATCGATTCAGAATCTGCTGTGGGTATAAAAACACGCGATTCCTACCAAAACTAAACCTTAAAAAGGTAAAAAAGTTTAACTTTTGTGTAATTTATGACGAAAATTGATCCAAAGTAATAATTTAACATTTGACACAAATTTGGATCAGATATGTCTATTTTTCAAACCAATTTGTGATATTTTAAAAGGAAAATACATGAAATTGTGCAGAGTAGTTAATGGGTTGCTTTTGTTCGCTGATAAATTTTCTATTAGCTTTCACTAAACAAACAGATATCGCTACAGGGGAAGTGTTTCCTTCTTTGGCGCCCTCTGACGTTTTCACCGAGCATATTGCTGTTGTTGTATTGCTTTATCAGGAAAAGATGATGTATTGCGTGTAATCGATGCTATCAAGGCTAGCGGGTGTTTAAAGCGATATAAAGAATACCCGCGTTATTTACGTCGCCTATATCCAGTGAACGTTGGAATTAAATGTGCATATGCGATCTTGGCTGAAAGCATTTCTACCACACACATAGCGAAGAGCTTCAAAACTCTTCTCCGATGAGAATTTGAGCAAAACTCTCAATACCCTCGAGCAGTGACGTAATATGGGCTATGATGTGCTTACTTATAGATACACGCACAGTGTTCCATACAAACAGACATAAAAGACATTAGCCCACAAATCAAGTCAGTTAACAGAACCAACCAGCTTTGTCGGCGTTCTCATCTATTCATCCTGCAGGTGCCCACATACAGCACGACATACTACTGCGGCTCATCGTTTTTCAATCGCACTGCCAATCTTTGGCGGAGCCTATCAGCATTAGTTTTCGTCAAATACTACTGCTCTCTTTCCTCTGTCCCTATCTATAATCCTTCCTGATTCTTCCCTAATCACTATGCCAAAACTTGTATAGGGTATGTGCACTGAGTAACTGCTCGAAGAAAGAAAAGAACACATCTCAGCGATACAATCAAAAAACGAAAAGTAAGCGGATACTTTGTGAAATAAATTATCGTACGCTTCTCTTTTCTTCGACAAAATCGTCATCGTGATCGCATTTAGAGAAACTATCTAAAAATCGGTAATAAAAAAAAAGAAGATATTTGCATAACATTTCTCTTCGAGCGATTAGACTGAGTGTTCTGAGACGAAACAAATAGTTTGTTATAAGTTGACTATGTTGCGTTTATTCCTGAGAAGGGATAGGGAAGAGTAAACAAACTTCTCGCCTAAAATCTCGCATTTTTATTTACGTTTCCATCAAGATTATGAATTGGAGTTTTATTACCGTTTCTCTCTTTCTATATATAATCAATAATTTCAACTCTAATATGATGCCGTGTCATATGATGAATGATGAATGATGATGAACTTTACAGTACAAAACAGTAAAATGTCCTTCTTAAAATGTCCTTCTGCCTTAATAATTTCATCATTTGAAAAGCATACAACATAATGAATCAGATCTAATCGGATTGGCGTAGAGTTTACTAGCAGCCTAGATTGCCAGATTGCATCGCTTATGTAATGTACTATCAAAATGTCAGATCACTTACTTGCTATCTGATGACAGACACTTTTATCTCATTTAACACTTTATATAAAAACAATTAAGTTAATATAGTTATGGGCCCATGGCCATCTGCAAAACCTATTTTAGCAGATTGCATTTTCATAGTTAAGTAGTTAGTCGTAGCGCGCTATTATTCAAAGTTATCTTTTCACTACGCTTCTATCTGAATGATAGTAGTAGTAGTAGTAGTAGTAGTAACGACATGACAAAATCATTATGCACATATCCTCCGAGGATGAGTATGAAAGCATTAATTAAAATTCAAGCTAAACCTCAGCAATAACTACATAGTCGATGAAACGTGAAACTTTACAAACAGCAAAATAATACAAACAAAGCATAGTAAATGTTAATGAAGCCAATATCTAAATAACACATATATATATAACACATATATATATACAGTGTTCAGCCGTGTCTGTTTTTAAGAAAATATGTTAAATGTTTCGTTGAATAGGTATTAATGTTTTATTAATTCGGTAGACAACTGCTTGCTCGGATTAACAATTTCTCTGATGCATTTTGAACGTTGATTATTTAATCTGCCCACATATAGGCAAATGAGATAAATATTTTTGAATTATTTAAGTAAATATCGATAACAACAAATAATGATGAGAAATTTTCTTGTTAGCGATCCATTAAAATTCGTAGTAAAGCGAACTAAACTTTTTCGCTTATTTAGTTATGTGTCAAGATGTTGAACAAAAGTGTAACCAATCTTAACTTCTGTGCACACGACTTTTCTTCTTCTTCTTTACGCTCTATTAAATCCATTTAATTGTATTGCTACTGCATTTATTGTTTTTGTTCTTGATTTCTTTTTTATACACATATATATGGACACACAATAAGTAATAAGGGCTCTCTTAACTCCCTTAGGAAAGGGAAAGCCGGATTTACACTACGCTAGGATAACTACTATTATAACAATTATTTGTTATTGTGTGTGTATGTGTATTTGTTGAAATGTAATACACATTCCACTTTAGTTATATACATTTATTTATTTAAGATGTAGTTAAGCATTTAAGTTTATACGTGTATATATATATGTGTATGTGGACTTAAAAGTTGTAAACAGAACCCGGATCCGTTAGGTTTAGCTGAGGAGCATAGGAAGAATTAAACACACCCACAAACCCGCAAATAAACGAATAAAATGAAAAACAGCGCACATAGGTTAAATATGTTTCGTCGGTTTGTGTGACTATTATTTATGATATCAATGTCTCTTTAGTTGTTGCAGTTGCAGTTATTCTCATTGTTTTCTTTCGCGTTTCCTTACAATACAATACATCGTATGCACATACTATTTACTATGCTCGTAAATTTCTTGAAATTATTAATCCTTCATTATTATCGTAAAAGAGAAAAGTCAAAAAAAATAATAAGAAAGAAATTCTGTCCGCGCGGTCATGGCTTCTTTTATTTTTTGATTACCACACTACACTGCAACAATATTGCCCTACATATATACAAAGAAGATTTTTCACTCGATCCATACGGAAGGCATGTGTGATATATATATATATATATATATATGTTAACTTAAGGACCTTTAACTATAAAGATATAATTTTTAATAACTTTTTATATATCCGCTTTTGACTCATATCACACAAATTTTAGAAACTGTGAAAAGTGATGAACTGAGTTAGAGCATACAAAAAAAAGAAGGAATTTTACTGAATACTTCAACAAAATTTTCCATTTCAATATTCTTTAGTTCATAGTGACTTTGGTAAAATGTTTGTTTGTTTGTTTTTTTTTTTTTCTTTTCACAATTAGTTAACGGCAGTAAGATTGGCCAGCGTTCACTTAGCAACTTGACCTATGATATTCAATTACGGAAGTAAAGCTGAAATGGAAAACTTTTGAACAACATTTTCACAATAAACTTTAATTAAGTAGTTTTTGTAAACGAAATCAGTAACACTTTATAGGTTTTTCGAATGAGTTTTACTTTCACATTCTTACAAAGGAAATAACAAAAGCAGTGCGCTTACTTTCGCCGATAATAAGTATAAAAACAAAAAAAAAAAAAAACAAGTTACACAAAGATGTGAGCGAATCTTCTATGCACATCGCAACTATCATAAAAGAGATTAAAAAAAGGAAAAGGGATAAATTTTCACAGTCTATACTATTGGATGAGCTCGGCCGATTTTTCTTATTTTCAGAAGAAAAGTGGAAATTTATGTGGTGTGTGTGTTGTATTGTATAAGTAAGAAGTAAAAAATACGGAAAGCGAAGAAATGCACAGCTTTTGTTACGTAGGCATGTAGGCGTTGTAGGTGTGCCCTTTGACACGCTTTGACATTTGTAGGCGATATCATCACTTTTGCGAACCGCAGCATATTTACCACAATTACTAAACAGTTGTGCAGACGAACGGACGGAAATTCTTAGATGCATTCCCTACTTAAAATTCGGCCAAAATTTATATACGTGATTGGATTTTTGAAACAAACTTTGAAACCAAAAACTAAATTCTGATTGGATAGGCGTGGTCAACTTTTTCCACTTTTGTGCAGGTACTACAACATCGCTCATAGAATACGCGTAATGAGGGAAAAACCAATTTTTTTTTTCTTTTGAAAAACAAAAGTGCTTTCAGTTCACGCGGTACTGCCAGCGTATCCTTCGAACGCTTTGGCTCATTTCTCAATACCAAACTGCGTGCAAGAACATCCACTTCTTTTGCCAGATATGAAAGCAATAGCTTAATTTTTGCGGCCAGGAGAACACTTATAACAGACATTACACAAGCGGACAGAGGGACAAATGAGTATGCTTGAATCATTTCATAATTTGATGCTGACCAAGAATGCACATATATATTTGTGGGATGGTTCCTTCTGGACGTTGCAAACATTTCGACAAAATAAATATACTCCCCATTCCTCGGTGATGGGTATAAAAAAAAAAAAAAAAAAAAAAAAACAGAAAAAAACAGAAAAAAACTGCATAAAATAATTGCTTCATCTATTTTATAAAATGTATGTTCTGCTTGTTGCTCTTACTGCCACTGACGTTAGCACTTTTGTTTTTCTTAACCGTCATTGATATTTTATTGAAATTGCTTTTATTTAATCTTATGATTGATGTACGTTTGCATAAAAATACTTTCTTTCTTATTCTTCCTTTGCCCGTTAACCCTCCAGTAGAAGAATTCTTTTATTTAATATAATCGAATACAAGCTTAGTAAAGAAACGCGCTTCTACGCTCTATCTAATGTTTTATCTATGAAAACTAAAAAAGACTGATGCGTATATCATGGTTTCTTTCTATGATTGGTTCCTTTTAAAAAAAAAATTGAATACTCGAAGCTCGATAGCATTTTCGAATCGATTTGATTGAAAATTTTTGGAATCAAACGGAACAGCAGATATCTTAAGAGAAACTTTTATTTGATTGGAGAATTCAACGCATAGCCTAACTTCGGGTTTAAATATCGAATTGAAAGCTTAATACTTTTTACTTATCGATACTGGATACTGGATATTGAATTACAAGAAAAAAGAAGAAGAAGAAGAAGAAAATAGATTGCAAGACAACAACAACTGCATGAGTAACAACGTGAACGTACGAAACCATAAATAGTTCGAAACTGATAAGCGTAGTGTGGCGTGACGTTCCTTAACCATAAATTTTGCGGTTTAATTCCAATTTAATTGCATCGAAGTATGGTTTTGCTATAACTTTTCACATTAAATTGATTCTATTGAACATTTCTTTAGCGAACATTTAAGTATTGAGGGAAAGTTTTAACATATTTCGTTTGGATGTTTCTTGAATTCTGCTAAAGGTCTTTCTTTCTTTCGTTTTTTTTTTTTATATATAAACTCTTCATCACATCATATATCTATCTATTCATGGTTAGCCTTAGGGTTACGCTTGCATATCCGATATACATTTTGCTTTTTATGTACTTTTTCTTTGTCCGTTTAGCGTAATGTACTCGCTCAGTTATGTATTCATATCTGTTATTATTGCATATTCAACATGTCTGTTTATCTTTTCATATAAAACTGTGTTTGCCCATGAATGAGAGATTAATTGAAATCTCTTCTTCTTTTTCTTTGTTTTTTCTCCAAAAAAAAAAAACAAAAAAAACAAAAGAGTTTTTTTCAAATACCATTTTTACACTTACTTATCATGGTTAACCCTAAAGCGGTTTAATTTTTCGTATAACTGAATATATATTTATATCTTTGGCAACCGAGGAGTTATATTAAGTTTATCACTTCGCCTCTCCAACACCAACAAATTTCTGTTTCGTTTTATATCATTTTAAGTAAACATCTTGTAAATATAGGCAGGGCGGTGATCAGGAAAGTTTATAACCCGAGAAAGAGGGACAAAAGGAAATAATCTTCGGGTACATTCGAGTTGAAAATGAAAAACATTTTAGAAGTCAAGAAAGATCCACTGCAAGTGGATTATTCCAAACCTAGAGAGGACGATTAAAAGACGAGCAATCAGGTTCGTATATTCTGAGATAAGAAAGAAAAATTTGGGGACGAGTGGATGAGAGCGCTAAGAAAGGCAAATAGTTTAATTCATCTTTTCATTTTCATAGTACACTTTCGGTGGAGATCCTATACATAAACATAACACGTTTGGGCCTATGCTCAATAAGATCGATAATGTTTTACACCCTATTGTTTCCCAGCCATAAGCAACGGAGTCTTTTTGTACACATGTTCGTGGTTCTTCAGCCGACATTTACGTGTTCCCTCCCACATATACCTGTTGTGTGCTGGATGTGAGCGGTACATGTGTCCTAATTATCGGCTACAATCTAATCCTTTTTAATGCGCAAAGTCCCCCTTCCCAAAGGACATTACTTTTTCTATACCCATGCCCAGAACAGTTGCCTACATCCGATACCCGATTGAAGTGAAGGAGTAAATATAATTTCCTGTCATGCCTAGTAAGTCCTGAACACCCGGAGAAGAGATGAAGAAAGAACAGAAGCTTGATGTACGGTTGGATGAGCAATTATTTTCGAGATATTATACTCTTTACTATCTCTTATCAATTAACTAAATGACATTTTGCACTCTACGTTCTTAGTATTTTTCATCATTTTATATCTGTTAGTAAGTATTGCTATATCAGGATGTATCTACGCCATTTTTGTGTAAGGGCACGTTAACTACAATTCGAAAATCAAAAAACAAAAAAATTTAATAAAATTAATTATCCGCCTGTTCATAATATTTTTGCTATCGAGTAATTTGGTACAAAAAGGCAAAACGGTGTAAAATCACTTCTGGATCAACACATCTTTTCAAAGACAATATTTTCACTTATAATCTGTGATCTATGGTAGATGTTCATCTGAAATTTGGCAGCAGCAGCTCCCAGACTCCTAAAATAAATAAAAATTTTGATTGGAAATCAGCTAATTAAGGCAGGCCCGATGAACAGACGGTCTTACGCTCAAGCCTTTGTCCGTCTTTTAAAGCAATAACGTCATCTTTCTTAGATCTTTTCTTTCTTCTCTCTCTCTCTCTCTCTCTCTCTCTCTGTCTGTCTATCTATCTCTCTCTATCTCTCTCTATCCCTCTCTCTCTCTATCTCTCTCTCTCCATCTCTCTTTCCGTCTTCCTCTTTCCTTATATATCAGTATCTATCGTACATTCTCTGTTTAGCGGTGATCTGCCCCTCTTAGGGAAACTACGCTGCGATGTCGTATCAAGTTCTGTAGAGCCGCAATATATTATAATATAATATATTATGATCTTTTAGCGACAAATTTCCTTTCGAAATGTCAACATGCAATTAAGGTTCGTCTCGTCGAATCTCTATCTATCAAATATTCTTCGTTTAGCAGTGATCTGCTCCGGCGAGAAAACCTGCTGTGATATCATATTAAATTCATTCAATAACAAATGTCATTATAAGTTTCTCGCCTTTTTTGAACTGTCATCATGAAAAAGTAGAAGGTCTTCAGATACATTTTCTATGGAAAACGGTAAGACATCATAAGATTCTAGAGTAAATTATTTTGAATGGTGATGGTTTTGTTTGTTTTCATCTGTCCGGTAACGTTAACAAGAGAAACTGCTGTATCTAGATCCCTCAAAAATACAAGACAAATAATCGAGTGAACGATTTGGACCACACTTTTTCGAGAATGTCGCCAGATTGATCGTTACTTTGGGCGTGAAATAGACGCTACAGTTCTGAGCGGTGTTTATTTTTAGTAGAACAACGCCATTTGCTTAAAATGGCCGATCTTTTCCGCCGATGTATTATTATTTTTTGTATTCAGTAAAGTTTATTAAAAGAAAATTTTCACTATTTCTCTCGTATAGAAAGTTTTATAAAAAATTTTAAAAGCGAATTTTTTATTGTTTATGCTACATGGGAGAAACAAAAATCGAGCAAACTTTACGCGTTAGGTACACGAAATTCGCATTTAAGCAACAATTCCTACGCTATTTGTTTCGTTTGAAGATTTCTTTGTGAGTTTCGAAAAAGCACAAAAAGAGAAATTTATTTCTTCTTTCTATTTCTTACAACTGAACACGTTAACGTGGGTAGTGGTATTTATACTGAGGCGATATAGTGAGGCAATGAATTGAAGGCAACGCACATAGTCCATATCATATTCTGTATTAAACACATGTCCGCAAACTTGTTCCAAACACACACACAGATGCATGGATATTTGCTTATCAAGTCATTGAAAAGAAAACCTTGGCTTTGTGCAAGATCTTACATGTTATACTCGTATTCGTTTTTTTTTTTTTTTTTTTTTTGCTTTTTTTCTTTTTTTCTTAATTAATGACCATTTTATTCAGGTACGTTTCATTGTGACTGCGTATGTATATCAACGTGCATATAAACTTTTTCATGGGTGATTTAGGTAAAATGGCTTTTGTGTGTGTTTCTTTTCACAAAGCATCTAAAATTCATTTATTATTCATTTTAGTTTTTTTTTTTTTCTTTGCATTATTTAAATGCCTAACGTCGTAACTTTGAGTAATTATTTAATATTTAAATATTTTATTTCGAATACGTAATGAAATTTAAATATATATCTTTTTCGATTCTCTATAACAGTTTGGGCAAAAATAAGCTAACTGAAAGTACTTGTAATGGTTCATTGCTTTCTTTTTAGAAGCTTAAATAACTTTTATATTAAATACAAATGCTTTAAAAAGCATCTTAATAAAAAATGATATGTACAACTCAAGAAGTTATATAGACTTTGTCGGAAATCTTGAATGCCTTTGAATCAATATTATATGGCATTCCTTTCATTTGTCAGTAAAATCCTTAAAACTTATCATTACAGCATTAACTATCGTTTGCAATACTTGAAATGCATTCTATTGATGAGTATTCAGTGATCACATTCCAGATTAAAGTGATACATTGGTCGGCAATCGATTCTGAATACTAATCGAGGAAAATATAATTCCTCGTGTCCAATAGTGTCCTTCGAGAGAGATTCAATAAGTTCAGCGCTTCTCTAACATTTCGACAAATTGCTTACGCAGTGACCTTTTCATTTCATTTAAAATTTCCCCCTAGAGCAACATTTGGAGATCTGCAAACTGATAACAGTCGCTATGAACGAGATCTGAAAAGAGAGAGAGAGAGAGAGAGAGAGAGAGAGAGAGAGAGAGAGAGAATCAGCATCAAATTCTGAATCGATTTAAGCATGCCCACCTGTCCGTCTGTCCATTTGTCCGGTTGTCCGTCAGTCCGTCTATGTATATATGCGTTGTAAACATTCCCCAACCATTCCCCAGAAACATTCGTAATTCTCGCACACAGCGCCAATGAGTCAATTCGGTCCAAGGACACTCCCACAGCACCACCTAAACTAAAAATACTTCTGCTTTTCAAAAGGAAGAAACCATTAGTTCTTTGCCTACGATAGATAACTTGATTCTTGTGACTGCGAAAGATAATTCTGCAAAAATTTGCACGTATATTCTATGAGCGATGCTGTAATGTATGTACATGCCACGCCTACCCAATATCATAATATATCAAAATTTAATTGTTTTTTCCATACCTTATATATACTTTGAAGGGTCTCTGAAGCTCCCCATCGTTCGGTGATGGGTATAAAAACTAAATAAATAAAATTATTACGAATATTTTATTGTCGCGTTCCTCATTGTATTTAAAAGGCACCCAAAATCTGGTTAACTCATCAAAGGTTACGGAAAAGTTGCTAGGAAAGGCGTCATTAATGATAAAAATGATAATTTAAATAAAAGGATTTTAACGGGAATAGTCAGATGAATCATGATTCATGGAAACTTTGGAATGGAACTTTTGAAGCCTTCGCTTAACGAAAGACTGCAAAAAAGATTAGAATTTCGCCCACGAATGCTACATATAAGCAAACTAATAATTAATGCGTCTGATGCAAAAATTACTGATTTAAATATAGACGAGAAGCTTACGGTGTCATTAGCTTTAAATGGTCCCTTTAATGCATTCAAAATAATGGTACCAGTTGTGGAAAATGCGAAGACAAAACCTAGAGCGGACATGATGGAAAATTTTTTCCTTCAAGGTGTGAAATTTGACAATAAACATAAAAAAAGTCGCGACATTCTATACTAAATACAAAAAGCGAACAGGTGAAGTCGTGAAACATTTCGATGCACATATCTGCCAAGTACTTCTCCAAAAAAATTCTGAAATAAAAACTGCTTTAGTGCAAAGGAAAAACAAAAAAATTCTTGAGAGAAAACCAGCATTGTATTTGTGTCGACTGATGGCGATGAAAAAAAGTGCAAATTGGTATGTTGACTCAGGTGCAACAAATCATATGACACATAAAAAAATTGTTTTTGGTTAACGTGCGTGAAATTGACAAGAACACAATTCTTTGTTGCTAATGGTGAACTGCCTTTTGGCTTTGCGTGCGATATTGCTTTACCTTTCCGCAATCAGGTAACAGACTACAAGAAAAAAAAAAAATATGCATCAAATTGTTGAATATGTTCCAAATTTATGCTTCAACTTAATATCGGCACATCAGATAATAGAGGCAGGTAAGAGTGCCGTTTTTTTAACGCAACAATTGCAAAATAAACGATAAATATAACCTCTTGCTTACTGCCATCAATTGAAATCATTTTTAAACATTCGAGAGCAAAAAAATCCCACACCTGCTGTACTTTCACATTGAACCTAAATATTTAGTAAATTAAATTTAGGTTTCAAACACAACTTGGACTAAACAGAAGTACACACGGTTAGCACGATTAAGAAAATAGAAATGCCCGAAGTTGCGCGTTTCAAGTAACGCTATAAAAGGATAAGGTCTTGCTGTGTGAAATTTTCTTTATCAAATACGAGACTATTCAGGACAAGAAAGTGGATACCATGTGGTTCCACTAATTGAGGCTACGCGTAACGCATGCACAGTGGAACCGCAGTTAAATTTAAGCCGATATGATATTTGACATGTATAACAGCGACATCAAGACACTGGTGGCCTTACCCGGCGACGAGAAAGTGGCCGAAAACGTGTTACAACGTAACGTTACGACCGTTTACTTGTCACAACATCAATAGGAAACTGCCGAATGAATGCAGTTCAACTCTGGCAGCAACTCCAGTAAGTTAGAGGACTAAGTGAAGGAGGCTGGACAGAGCACAGACCAGCAACTTGCCAGCAATTGGCCCCAGCCCAAGTACACCTTCAGTTGGCTCGAGAATATGTGATTTGTACTACGGGAAGTAGGGTGCAGAATGCAGAATGTGTCGTCATGGTGACGACGGATGGGGAAGTGTCTACCGAAGACCCGTGAGCAATTCGCACAATACTGCTTCTCCGAACGTGTCTCATATGGCTGTGGTTCGAGCGTATTTAAGGTGGGCATCCTACTGGAAGCGAAAACCAAACCTGTGGTCATCGCAGGGTCCAATACAGTCAATAAAACGAATTGACTTCCCGACGCTAGATCGAACAAATCCTGGAAGAACAAGTAGTGTCTTTTTCGGGATACATCGGCGAAAATTTCAGCTCGACTTTGGATATTACCATCGTTTTATTGTTACTGTTGAAGGTCAAGGGTAAGCGTTACATGTCTTTCGAAAGCTTCCAGTGTATACTTTTTTTTATTTATGTTTGCAATCGAAATTTAATCTAATAAATATTTACGTTCGAAGTGAAAATCTTGTGGGCGTGCGATTTTTTTGCCCTCGAGTATATACAGAAGACTGCAAGGTGAGTGAATATAGTAAAGAGATCTGTACTCTCATATTTCACAAGAGAAAAATTATGACATATCTGTCTAATCTGACTAACTTACAGGAAATAAAAATGTTAAATTTTTGGATTAAATTTAACAGCAATAGCAACAACAATTACACGATGTATATGAAGGATCAACAAAGTAGAAAACTCGATAAAGCAACTGCTATACGTGGGATCACATTAATGGATCTCTTTCACTCTGAATGAATTATGAGATATTGTTCTGCATGTAAAGAGTTTATATCACACATCTAATGCAACGCGGATTAGATGCTTTTTAGGGATCAAAAATTTCAAAATCCAACGCTCAAAAATAATAATAACAAATCCTTAGGCCTCAGGCTCAAAGTGTTAGGCGCTTAAACTACATAGTTCGGTCTACGTACCCAAATTCAGCGAGCACAAAGTTATCCTGTATCACTTTTACTGAAACCTGGCTTTAGCCTGATTAGCAATTATCGGAACTTTTTCCCAACACTATCCATGATCGATTAAATCGCACTGATGGCAGTGCCATATCAGTGGTCTTTCCATCCCACTCATTTGAATTTCCAACTTCTGCGGACGTGGAATTTATTGCCAGAACTTGTTCCTATATTCCAATAGGACAATAGATAATAGGTAGAAAACCAGTTGAGCCGTCCCCCCTCAGCAATTATAAAGCATGAGTAACTCTACGTTTCGTGACCTCACTATCTGCTAAATACGATATTGAAATATTTTAGTTGGATGCTGTCTCTTCTTACTTGAATTGCGAACACACCGAAGAGACACATATACAGCAATCCAAAAAATTTAATGATGACAACAATAAGGTACGTGAAGTGCTAATATTGACATACGAACTTCACGCAAACAATTAGGTCGCGTTTAGAATGTGGCATCAAATGAGGAATTCCTTCCTATTGATTTAACAAGTAATGGCATTGCCCAACGCAATCATCATCTTAAAGAGGCTCATAGCTTGAAATTGTTGATTGATATTTACGTTGATGACCACTTGATATTCGATGGCCATTAAATGACGAATTCCTTCCTATTTATTGAACAAGTAATGGCATTACCCAACGCAAACATCTTAATGGGGCTCATGCCTGAAAATTGTTGATTGCTATTTACGCTGATTACCAATTAATATTCGAAAACAAAACTTTAAATTATTCAATCCTAATTAAACATTTATTCTTCTTCTTGCTCTATTCAGAAAATCAACAACCGAGAATTAGCTGAGATGTGTAAAAAAGGCCCAATGTGAACATAGAGTTCTTTGTAGGGTTATTTTGTCTATTATTTATTTATTTT
The DNA here is from genome assembly GCA_001077435.1 of Glossina morsitans morsitans. Lineage (NCBI taxonomy): Eukaryota > Metazoa > Arthropoda > Insecta > Diptera > Glossinidae > Glossina > Glossina morsitans. The sequence goes on along the minus strand of CCAG010007419.1, from coordinate 6,985 downwards.
ATTAATTCTTTGTATGTCGTAGTTAAAACTATAATTGATTAAAATATTTCTGTTTAAAAAAAAAAAGAAAAGTTCGAAATGTACATAATTCGATAATAAGAAACTCTCTGATTGACCTAAATTGCTAAGAAGGTATTTGATTGAAATCGTGTAAAAAGGAAACAAAAACGAACATAGGTCGCATAGGCTCGAACAATTAATACTAGGGGATAGCGAAAAAGAATTTAACTGGCAATTCATTTTTGAATTTTATATTTGGAAAAGTTCATGAGACATCACATTATAAGCCGTCGAATCCATCGTGTAATGTCCGATATACGTTTACGGAACATAAACCTATCGCGTGCGGTTTTGAATTGTTTTCGGGTCAAATGCCTTGGAGAAGAATACTCGGATGTGATTTTTATCGTAGAGAAACACCTTTTACCGTTCTACGGGGTTGTCTGAGCGGCATATAATGGATCTTTTTGAGATCTATGTCCCCTTGGGACCGCCACAGAAAGATATACGCCATAGAAGCTCTTAAAGCGCTGTTTCGATGTATTCCCCTACTGTCCCTTTCGCAAATGAATAAAGACAAGATTTTCGATGCCTTAGCCTGAGTCAATCAATCAGATTAGTTAAGACTATTATTTAAATATTATACTTACGCTAATTCTAATGCCAGCTCATTGATATAATCTGAAAAAGTTAAGCAGAACATATTTAACATTTATGGATTGTAATGCTGCTGATATTTTACAATAGGAGACATTTAAGAAGTTATCAAAGGAATTACTTGAAAAAATTTTGCATCGTCATCGCTTTTTCACTCCGAAAGTGCCAATTTTTTTAACTTTTCAAAAATGGAACAAACATAAGCAATATGTCGATCAAGCAGGTGATAGTCTTATATTTGTAAGTTTGTCATTCATAAATGTTGATCATTTATTCCAAGTCTATCGCAAGTCTTCGGACATTGCCGATCCCAGTATTTAATCGTTAGATACCATTAACGAGCCGAGCACTTTCAAATTTTTAAAATATTATGCTACGTTGTGACCTAAGACAAATACTTCGTCCACATTTCATAAAAGGCAACATTACTTGGTAGGATATGGAAAAGGGCTACAGCCGTAGCTACAAATCAGTTACTAATAATAACGTTATCGTGGTGTTGATAAATCGCATGAAAATCTTCGCTTGTGTGGTGGTAGGAGAGATTTCGATGAGCATAATTTTATTACGTAGACTCGACGAGAATATTATTGCCATTGCGATTGTGGTGAGAGCGTAGACAGCTCTTACCTAGAAACTTTTACAAATCGCGATGAAGAAGCAAGATCTTCGCCAAGCCAGTTATACGTAGAAAAATTGTAGTGGCGTGAAATACCGCAAATGCGATCTATCGTTAAGCGCACTTGGCATATCCGTCATTTCTTGTTCTAGAAAATAAACAAAACAGCGTCAAATTGCTGAAGATCCAAAAAACAATCCAAGCTTAGCAATACGGCACCAGATATAAGTGAAAATAATCGATGGGACAGTCAGATGGAACCAATTAAAATAAATGATAAAATGCAAAGACAACAACAATATAAATAATACACTACTACATGTATGTATCATTGTGATAAGTCGATGCATAATCAAACGATTAAATATGCGGCAAATAAAGTCATTATCTAAAATGTTATATACTTTTCATTACATATGTTTATTCAAATATTATTTATTTCTTAATACCGTTAGAGTTATACGCTACATCACTAGTGATACAATGTATGGTAAATTTAAGCAGAAGTACGTCGAGAACGCCCAGAAAGACTAGAGATGGATTCACGTTTTATTATTTTATCAATCGATTCAAAGTAATTTGAAATCGATCGAAGCTTGTCTGTCCATCTGTCCTTTTAATGTTTGTACCTGTAGTCTTGTGTTCAGCCTATAGGTCGCAAACTTTTAAATATTTTGATGAAATGTAGAGTCCACCGACCTGGTTCGGGTCAAGATTCGGATCAGACCACTTTCTCAACCATTCCCCATAAAACGTCTTATACGGAAAACTCGTAACACGAATACGCGCAGCGTTGTCTAGGGTATTTTATCGTGGGCCATGACCAAATATAATGTTTTTATCTATTTTATACAACAACATGTAGAGTTTACATGAACCCGAACAAATTATTAAGTTAATATCTGACGTATTAAAATTGTCTATTAATTTTTGCTGTCTACTGTATTTAAAATTAAAAAAAAAAAATCCTATTAATAAATCCTATCAAAAAAAAAAAACGAAATGAAATCAATTCTGTCAAGAAAAAATAGTACAAATAATTTGAAAATAGAAAGATATGTAGCAAGCTGCAGGCAACTGGTTGTTACCAACGCTAAGTTAATTCTTGAAAAGCAAAAATTTGCTGACAGTGTTTTAAGATGATTGCATCTAAAGAATGCAATGTTTACTTAAATTCTCTATACGCAAGTGCTATTGAAACAATTATTAATAATTACGTATACAAATATTTTATACAAGCGTCATCCGCGTTACACATATGTATGAGATGAAAATCAATCATTCGAAGTATGTTTCTGATGCCTTAGCTCGATTTGGTATGAGTGATTGTAAGCCGGCAAAAACAACAATTTCTTGCATATTACAGCGAAAAATTCTCAACTGATATGAGATCAAAAACGAAAGAAATTTGCTCCCTACATATATAAGTAACGGATCGTTTTCTGTATGCGGCACAAAGAACGCGCTTTAAAGCATGTTACACAGTCAATGTTCTGAAATGGATATTACACGTACGTCGGAAGTTCTTGAACGTCTCGCTAGGTATTTGACAACATCCGGCCTTTTTTGTTCTTTAAAGTATCTTTTCCCACTTATGATGAATTTCTTCTGCACTACTGGTCTCGAATATTTTCAGAAAGATGTTTTTCAGTCGTCTTGAAAAGTGAGTTTATTTTATGAATCGCAAGCACCATATTGTTATGGAAAGATCTAACCGCACTATTCACATCTATCGCACGACCGAGTCACTATAGCAAGAAGACGACCTTTTACAGTCTGATCAACGCCAAACTATGCCAACAATAAATAATCGATTTGAACGGTTCGTTATTCAAAAAAACGGTCAGACTATAAAAAAAAGCATCACAAGCGCACATTTTTCCCATTCCGTCCGTCCATCTATAACTGCGATAACTGCAATGCACGCAACTCGAATACCAGGCTCGAGACTTTTCGATTACTCCTTGTTCGCATCGATAGGTCATGCATCAACGACTCGATGAATGAATGGTTCGCGACAAAAGAGAAAAATTTTTAAAGGTGTGGCATCCGCAAACTGCTAGATAGATGGGACAGACGAATAAAATATTCCTTATAATTTTTATATAATAAATGTATATTTTCTATACAAAAATTCCGGTTTCATATTTACTTACATGCCTAGTAATAGTTCTTTCTTTGTCATTACAATTTTGTATATCAAATTGCTGGCTTATGGCGTAATTTTAAATACATCAAGTCAACGCGTTTTGCATACATTCATCGATATATTCAACTGATGATCTCTTTCCGTACACTTGTGTATGCCCCTTCGATAAATTGAAGAATAAAATGTGCAAAGTGAATATCAAGTTAATTAGTATAATAATTAATTATGACATATTTCATTCATTTTTTACCTATATATGTATAAAATACACACATATTTGTTGTCGTGAACTGAGTATTGCCAACGAAAACACTTGAAATATATACCTGTATATGTAAGTAGTGGCTGACCTGCTGAACTTATTTCAGACAGAAAAGAGGCAAATCAAGAGAATTACATTCTCAATATTTCAATTTTATCCTCATGTACGGAAAAAGATTAATTAATTTATAGAAATACAACATGGAATTAACAAATTCACTTATGCAATAAGGCAAATGGGTTTCCAAAACGTCGACGGGAAGCATGGGTTTTCAAGATTTAATCTTTAAAGTCGAAGTACACGCCCTTGAATCTTGTAAAGCAAAATTTCTGTCTTCATCAGTCACATTTGCTCGCGATTGCCTATCTTTTACCAACGAGGGTCTTCATATGCACGCAATTATGCGATTCCTAATCACATTGAGTCAGTTTCTTGTATACCTTGAATACCGTGAATAAATATTCATTCGTCGTTTTTGCAGTATTTTTCAATTAAAAATTCAATGGAAAAATATTTCTTATTTTTCTTCGTACTAGGAAAAGTTAATGTAAATTAAAAGAAGTAAAAACACTATAGTGAGCCGTGGCCCACCATTAAATACCCTGCACCGCCCTATAGTTAACAGTTACAGTTAACGACTTTCCAAAACAAGACTTTTTCACCTGGGAAATGGTCGAAGAAGTCTTCCATTTCCAATAACGTTTGTCCTTGGGCCCAAATACATCAGGCCACCAAATTTTTACCAATTTAGAAAGTAGTTCTGTAACGATCGAATCTAGATGTTGTATGCTTTCACATAAATTTTATATACCCCATTACCAGAAGCGGTATCGGGTATAAAAATGAAAATTATTACAATTTAATATTTTTAAATAGATCTAAACAAAAATATTATATGTAGATTTGATTACAAATTATCCGATAATACAAAAGTCAGCCTGCAACGTCATCTATCGAATCTAATCTAATAATATTGCGTGACTTTCTTGAGACGAAACCAATATTATATACAAATTTCACTTTCATCGAATGAATGGTTTCGTTTTTTAGAGAGACACGCATAGAAAACACACTGGGCGTTTCCAACCTACAGGTCGCAACATTCGGTTGGGATCGACCCATACAGCACATTATTTTGACAAGCCTTTACATGAAAAAATATTCTACTTTTCGAAATTTCAAGGCAAAAATCGTTGATTGACAAATTAGAACCGGGGGGAGGGGCATATTTTGAACGCTCCGCCATATAAAAGATCCTACGGAAACTGAATCCTTCATACATCTTGATAAAAATTCGTGCAAAATAATAATTTGAAAGAAACAATAATCGTATCGAGTTTGGACAACGTAAGTCTATTTTTTAGATCCCACTTCATAAGGAAGTCTTGATAGAAAAAAACAAGCCCCTATATGGTGAACATGCCCAATTTTTGACATTTTATGACAAACATGGACTCACAAAAGTAATTTGAAATAAGATATGAATCAAATAAGACCTATTACTTAGACACAACAATGTAAAGGGCCTCACGTGAAAAGCAAGCATTTCTATGACGGCAAAGTCTAACTTTTCCTTTTTTATGATGGAAGCAAGTGGAAATTACTAAAGTCCTTAACAAGTAAATTGACTTTGCTTAATTTGGACAACGTGTGTTGACGCGTTGAGCATCCTTCAATATGAAAGCTTCCATGAAAATGATTTTTATCACGAAAATAAATGAATGTGTCTGTACTAAGCTAAATCGACTCTGCCCGAATATAGTATCCTTACTTGTTTTATTAATATGTTCCGAAACTATACTTTAATAACAAATAAATAAATTATATTCGGCGGCATTCCAATCTCTTATACTTATAATTGAAAAAAAAAAGAAAAAAACTAGGCTTTCACACTCGATAACATGTGGGTGTGGTTGATTTTTTTTCTATTTTTATAAAAATGGAAATTAATACCGTGCGCCTGTTGAAGTTTACGAGCAGAAAACCCACAAAGCCAGAATGTAGTCGATCGGTAAACGGGCTCATTACAATTACAAGGGCGAGTTCTTTTGCCAATTTGGCCTATTTTCAATATCAACCTGCGTGCAACAGCTAGAAATGCTTTTGGAAAATTTAAAGCGATTATTATCATTTTTACAATCATGAGTACGTTTACCACAGCAATTAATAGAAAGATGGACAGACGGACTGACAAACATTTCTAGAACGATTCGCATTTTATACTAATCAATACTACGTAGACTTTATACAGTCTGTGGCACTTCTTTCTGTATTGTCCTGCGATCTTTTGCTTGATTGTCCTTCCAATTCTTTCTTCGATTGCTGTAATTTTGCGACCAGGATAATGTCCACCACAGACATTGCACAGACAGGCAATTATTCTGGCAGACAAACAGACGAACGAACAGACGGATAGACATGCTTAAATCAATTTAGAATTTGATGCTGAACAACAATAACCATAACTTACGGGGTGTCTGACGCTTGCCTCTAGGTCTTGTAAATGTTTTCATAAATCGAATATACACCCCATCCTTCGGTGATGGATACAAAAAAATGATTAAAAATACATTCTAACTATTGACACAATTTGTCAATAACGAATGTAAATACTTGTATTTAATTCCTCTTCCTCTTCTTGTTTTTTTTTTTGCTAAGGAATAACGCTGGCGACATTGTTTCGTTCTATTAGATACGAAAAGCATACTTATAGGCGCGCACTTAAGTTATTTAACGTGTTTAATTGATAATATCTCGGTCTAGAGGCCAAAAATATATAATAAAAAGACAAAGAGATGGAGAAACACCAAAGCAATTAAATCAACTCAAAATCTGATTCTAACTTAGCGCAGATATAATATATCGTAAAGCTATATACTGATTTGTTTCTAATTTGGTTATGGCGAATTTCAAATACCGGCTTAGATTATAGTTTTATGCCAAAAAAAAAAAAAAAAAAAAAAAAAAAAACAAAAACTGATGTTCATTTAATAAACATTGATTGAAAAATGTTTATTTTATTGAACATCAATTATATGAATGTTATCGAAAAAATATTAAAGCAATTAAATGTGGAAAATTTTACATGTAAGTTTTCAAAGTCGAAAAAAGCTGCGATAACCAAAAAACGCATTTTATAAAATGGCAACGAAAAATTATAATTAAAAAACTTATGCTTCCTTTATTTTATTTTGCTAAAAATATTTTATATAATAAAACAATACTCAATAAATATCATAATAGGCTCTAGACCGCATATGCTTGTATGTTATACATCTATCTTCATATATATATATAT
>CCAG010007413.1:0-11249 GCA_001077435.1 Glossina morsitans morsitans | reverse complement strand
ACTAAAGTAACTCAAGTAAAGGAAGTAATGCTTTCTTAAGATTTCTAAAAAGTGCTTATTTGAGAAGAGTTTAGAGGACCGTTATATATAGAGGTGAGATGATTTCTTCTTGACGCTTTGTTGTCTTGTTTTAAATGTCAAAATTGTTCTGTCTTTGTTCGTAGTATTTAACAATGACAAGTTTTTAGTGTGCAAACGCATTTGGAAATAATCCAAATTTTTTATCGAAATAATTGTTGTCATATTGCAACTTTTCGTGCATTTTTTTAAGGAAATCATTTTCTTAGATAACTCTCATTGTCATCTCAATGATGCAACGAATATTGGCTTAAGGCCAACGCGCAACTTGTTCACTGTATCCGCCTGTATTCAGTAAAAGTGACTGTTTGGCGTGACGCTTGAGGTCGTGGCATCACGACAGATTTCTCTTTACGCTAAGAATAACAATGAAGACACCTTGACAATGAATACAGAGCATCATAAATCGCGGCTAATAAATGTCTTATAACTTTCATTGAAAAATATTGATCGAAGCAATATCTACTGCCAGCAAGGCGAAACTACTTGCCGCAGAGCACGTCAAATAATTTGTTAGTTTGCTACGTGTTAAGTTTATTGCAATAATTTGAAAAATTTCTGATATCAAATGGTCTCCAAGGAGCTTCAATCAGGTCGACTTTGGATTACTTCGAGTAGTCTTATCCCAAATCGTTGGTCCGCAGCAATAATTACGATTCTTTTTCTACATTATGAACGGACATTAGACACACTATCGAGGAAATGAAGTCAGATTTAGTGAAAAAAGTGCTTAAAAATTTGCTTAATCGGTCTCGGATTCTATTAGAAAAGATGTGGTGGCTTATTTAGAGTTTAAATGCATGGATTATTTGCCTTAAAATCGGAAAAAAGTTTTCTTTGTTTTTCCTCAACTCTTTAGCAATATTTTAAGAAGAAATCCACGTATAACTGCAACATTCGATTTTCATCTCGTAACGCCCTGCGATAGTTTCACCAGTTCCGAAGCAAATTTAAAATCGAATTTGAAGCAAAATGCAAGGTAAATGAAAACACCTCCGAAGTTTCGCTAATGGCCAGCAATTTTTTTTTATCGGCGAACACTTTGATGACTTAGCAAGATCGGTGAGATGAGTGAATTTTAAAAAAATCTTACAAGTTTTGGTGATAGGTTATATTTTTCTTATCATCTTTAATAATTTCTTGCTCTCCTATCGACAAGAGTCTCTGTGAGTTCAGTTTGCTTATACCTAAGGTAAGGTTTCCTAGAAATTTGAACAACGATCTTCTTGCGGAACAAATCCTATAAGAAAAATTATCTTAAACGAATCATTGCGATTTCTATATCAAAGCGTTGTGGTTACGTTATGAGCGACCGTCTTTGCTCAGCGCTAGTCTTCTTGCTAAATTTTAGGCAAAGTATACCATACATTGTGAATGTATTGCATAAAGCATTTGTAAAGAAACTCATTCCTAAAGTATTTGCAGTCGAAGCATTAGGGTTTCTCCTAAAGGTGTTTATATTTTCGATCAGTTTGCTTAGTCATTGCTTTGTTTTTCTTCCCCACTAGATCAAGTCAGTAGTTAAGGAGCATAGTAGTAGTAGTAGTAGTAGTAGGTTCGCGACATTTTGCTTCAATGGAAATATTCTATACATGTATTAGTGTATAAAATTTTATTAATAAAAATTGATTTTAAAGATGACAAAGAAAAGTCTTGACCTCGAAGTGAAACGGACGGAAAAAATATTTATTTATTTTTTTTAAATATGTCAAGCTGCTCATACGTCATCTATAGAAAGTTAGAGAAATGTTTTCTAAATAAATCTCCGGCACTTGTGAAACATATTGCATATAGTGTTTGTTAAGAGTGAAACACACAAATAAAGTCATAGAGCAAACATTTAAAACTTAGTCACAGTTTCGACGATTTTGGCTTCGAACATATAAAAGTGCGTTCCTATAGGTGAGAATAGGAGTCTACAAGCAAGGGCTGTGTGATTTCGACGATTTTGGCTTCGAACATATAAAAGTGCTTCCTTATAGATGAGAATAGGAGTCTACAAGCAAGGGCTGTGTCATTTCCGTGGTGCAATTGTCACGATTGAAAAATATGCATAGATGAGAGGTTACTTGTCCGGGCACTAGTCCCAGCAATATTTTTCTTTTTAATTAATCGAAGTTGAACAGTGAAATTTTAATTGTTTCCAGTTCTCAGGTAAGTGACTGAGAGTCACATTGTGATATGATTCATGATAAAAACAAACGTGATAAGGTTAGAGTTAAAGCAAAAAAGTTGCTTTAAATACGAAAGACAATAATGTCAAGAAGGCATGGTTTTTAGTGAGTGCCCGTAGCTGGTGCTAATAGAAATCGCAATTTCTCCTCGACTTGAATCATCGATTATTTCGCTTTCATTTACAACAAATTGACGTAAAATGTAATAGAAATTACGTGCATATAGAAAACTGGCGTATGTTTGTTTGTCTTATCCGCATTTTATTTCTGTTCAATACTCGAAACAATTTGAAAATATAAATAAATAATTTGTTCTGCTAATTTAAAAACTTGCAATTATAAGCAATTGCTCGGGCGCACAACCTATACATACATTTATATATATTTGTATATGGAGTAAGCAAACATATCGTATAATAATCCTTGACATTTTCCAACTAACGATTTGGCTTGAGAAAATAAATAAACGAAATTGCAATAACTTTGTTCTTGCTTTTCTTATTGTTGTTGCATTGGTAAAATAAACCTAAAAACCTGCAATTATGGTAAAGTTAAAGATAAATTTTCGATATATGTGTATAGACGACCATCACGTATATATATTTTGTGTGCCTATACTTTGTCAATATATATATATAAAAAAAAAAAGGAAAAGAAGAAGATATAAAGCAAAAAAAAACATATATATATATATATATATATATTTATATATATTACCTTGAGTTCAATAATTTTTGCTAGGTAACTATGCTATTATTTGTTTATTTATCCTTCCAGTTGGTTTTTCGGTATTTGTTTTTGTGTCATTTTCTATTTTTGCTTTTCCTTTCTTCCTAAGTCCTTTAGTCGTTTAAGAAAAAAAACAAAAAAAAAAGAAACAACAACAACACAGAGCAGAACTTTAAAATTCATGGCTAGTAATTCTAGTTGGATATTTGTTTGTTTGTTTGTTTGTTTGTTTGTTTGTTTGTACGTTTGCTGTTGTTATGTTTTCGTATTCGCTCAGTACGAATGAAAAATTTTGCAGACATACACACTGTCAGAGCGAACATTGAATGCAGGAACTGAGGGAAATGCATAAGATATCTTCTTCTTTTTCTAAAGTAAACACAATTGACTTTAATTTTATTTGTTTGCAACTTTTCGACCTGCCTTCCTTTCCGATCCTCCGAAACCCTCCCCTCTCTGTGCACAATTATGCCCTGATATCTATGTGCTTGCATGTATTGTATGTTAATCTGTTACGTATGACTTTTTCATTGCTTTCATTTTTTTCCCTTTGCTTTCCTTTTCTTCTTTTTTGTCCTTTTGCTTTACTTTTTTTTACTTGCCATAAACTACAAATAAATACTGTAAACATTTTTGAAATCATCTTTGAAAGCTACTTTTGTCATTCTATTTGTAACATTTCTATCTATTCTTGTATCGGAGACTTCGTTAAGTATGTGTCAGCGTTAGACTTTGCGCTCATTTCCTCGTATCGTTGGATTGTTCTTTAAGTCTGCCAACCATCTTTCGGTTATCGTATGTGTAACAACATCAAGTACTTATCCGAGGTCCTTCTTGGTACATCAGACGTGTTCAGGTCAAGTTTTGGATCTAAATTATTTACTCTGTTCACCTATTTTTTGGATAACTACCTACGCTGGTTTGCTTCTAACAATCATAAGGACGTCCCAAGAACTTTCTCGGCACAACTTTCTCGATACGGTCATGCTAAGCAACGTAAGGTTGTGAAACGAATCTAGTCTTTTTAGGTATGTCCATCTGTCTTTTAACCGTTGCGTTCCCCAAAGTTGTTTGGTGCTTAATATCACCTTAACTGAGAGATTTGATCCCTCACAATTTATAAACTAAGTCATGTTAAGGTTAGAAATGTATATAGTCAGATCCTTTAGCAGTCGATATTATTAAGTCCCCTGTCATCTAACAGACATATCCATAATTAACAAAGAAAAAAAAAAAGAATATGTATTTGCTAACCTGGTTAGTGCTCGAGGTTCGCCTTAAGATGACTATGCCATGTTTGCTTTGATTTTCCTTTTCTTTCCTTTTTATAATTTTTGTTCGAATCACAAATTTTCTGTTAGTGTTTTTTCTATAGACAAGAATTTATTTTTAAAATAGATATATATTTTTGTTGTTTTTTATATAAACCGAGTTTGTTTTGTATAAATGAAACTAAACTAAACTATTTTTGTGTTGTTGGCATTTTTTCATTTTTTGTTTTTTCACTCTTTTTTAGTTACGGTAGTTTAAGCTTAAAAATGGTTTGCTGTCACGCTTGATTTGTGGCAAGTTCATTTCTTATTGTTGTTGTTGTTGTTGCTGTTACTATTTCCATTTTATTTATTGGGTATGTCTGTTACATGTTAGTTTTTACATATTTCGCCTTGTTTTGTGAACGCCTCACGCGATTTTGGAAGGCATCCGATTTTATTATTTCATTGGTAACGTTCAGACATAAATCAGATCTATATATATAAATATATATATATATATATATATATATATATATATGTATACAGATAGTTTAGCATATTAACTGATGGAGTTAACTTTAGAAGGATATAAACAAAAAAAATATATGCAGAGTCCAACGTTATCACAGTAGCGTAGGACATTCTCCCTGCTAACAAAATGCAGGCACTTTGTTCGAATTGCTGAATACATTTCGTTGTCCTACGATATGGAACTAGTTCACGACGGTCATGGCTGCCAGGAAAATCCCGAAATCATGAGGTTTGACAAGAGAAAGACTAACAAACCTTAGCCAGGTATTCAATTTAATGGAACACCTCGCCTTTGCAAACACTTTATACGTCTCAGAAAAACTTTGGACTTTGTCTGAGAATCGTGTCATCTTGTAACTGGGCAACTACTTTTATCTTTAAGTTATATATATGTACAGAGTCATAATCTCAAGGACAAGTTCAGACGATTTAGTACTCATGTACTCATATTTACAAATAGCTCTCTTATAATTGATACTTGAAGACCATATCACAAAAAGTGCATTTTACTTTAACTACTATGACTGACATGCTTAAAGCACAATTATTCACATGAATGCACATCAGTCTTGATTGAATTTAATCACAATAGACAAGTCATGCAAATTATTAAATTAATACTCAAAATATTGAATGTTGACTGAAGTCGGTGTAAGGCGTACTCGAAATGCCTTCAAAGACGACTGCAATCTACTTTACACTTTTTTTCAGCCAAAGCCTATAAAGTCACGATCATGCTTTAAGCAATTATTATAAGATCTTAAAGGCTCTTCTTTCTTCTCTTTCCTTCTCTTGACTCCTGTGCTTGTAATGGTTAAAGCAAGATGGAAAGTATGGTCCCTTCAAGCAAGCGTCTCATTACAGCATGAATATGATTGTATCGAGCCTAAGGATATGTTTGAATATTTCCCTGTTCAAGGAGCAAGTGAAGTCAACTTCTCCGATTGTTGTTTTTTAAGTTGGGGGGTATTACCAGATTCGTTCCTAACTGCCTGCATAAACTTCTCTTCTTTTTTTTTTTTCTGAATTTTATTTATTTCTTATTTATTTGATAAGCGAAGGTTTTTTTATTTTTTTTTTTTTATTTTTATTTAAAACTTTTTATTTTTCTCTTAACATTATGTTCTAGTTTGATTTCTTACCACATGCAAAGCAATACAAACACAATCCTCTTAATGCATATATATGTATATACATAAGTAATCGTATATATGCAGTCGTATGTGTGTTGTGCAAAAACCCAAGCAAATGATTGCTTAAAAAGGATTTTAGGTTTTTGTGGTCTTTTATTTTTTTTTTTTTTAACTTATTAAAGAATTTAATAGAAATAAATTTTTATCTAAATAAGGCAAACAGGTTTTATTTTTTTTATTTTTATTTTTATTATTGTTTTTTTTTTTTTGTATTTAATATATTTACCTATTGATTTTCTTTTTGTTGTTTAAAGTTCGAATTTATGTTCGAAATCTATATGAATATGAATGAACTTTGTTCACTTTCAATCAACTAAAGAGTCTGAGCTAATAATAACTATAAAAATTTCATAATCCAAGTAGATTGATAGTAACCTCCTCTGGTGCTTACGAATTGATAAAGAGATTTTATTGATCTGACCTTACACTTAGCCAGCTTTCAGGCGAAGAGAAACTGAACAAATCTTAAGCACGCTATGAAAATTTCTCAAAAATTACTACAAAAAACTAAGAAAGCCTCACAACTCTCTAGTTTTGTTGTTTGTGTATTCCAGAAAAAATTTGTGGTACATACTGTAAGCTATACGTAGTCCATAGTAGGTATCAGGCAGCTTAACGTTATACGTAACGTGAGCTTGGTAAGACTATGCTTTGAAAACGCCTCTGAAGACTGGTGTGCGACCTCTCCTTCCGATAGATGCTATGTTCGGGTTTAGAAACAACTCTGGATGTTCACTTTTGGAAGTCAGGGTTGGGATCCGCTACTCGCTTTTGCTGTAGCTTCTAATGTACCTTAAAATTTGGAGTTTTCTTTTTTCCTCCTTTTTTTCTTTCTCTACAACCAATCTCAGATGTTGTTTCCGGTAGTAGATAGAAAGAAGGAGAAGGGGAATAGCAAAGTTATTGTTCTAATTTACTAACTGTTATGGAAGAAGATCGAGGAGATAAAATTTTTTTTGCGAAATTCGATTTCTTTAATTTGGACTTGGACAACATTTCATCATTTTATCCGCATACGTAACCGGATAGAAAAAAACGCGGCCATTAAGCCTGTGTTCGAAGGTTCTAATCCCATTGCATTAGAACATAACGGTGTAACACTTACTAATTGAGTAGACACTGCGTTCCCTTTCCCTATTTTTCTCTCTTCACCCAACGTCTTTCTGGTTATGAGCGTCTTACCCGTTTAGGGTATATGTCCTGAGCGTTTGGTCATAGCTGGCAAAGAAAAAATATCTCAAATAAAGAAATATCTCTGCCAGCTGTAGCTTGAGGACAAATTTCGGCGGGCAGACGGACAGACAGGCTTAAATCAATTCGCATTATAATTTTGAATCGATCGGTATAATAAAAGCTGAGCCTATCTTAAGCTCTTTCGCGTGTTACATACGTTCGCACTAACTTAATATACTCTGCATCACAAGTGTTGTGGGGTATCAAGAAATAATAAAACTAAAAATCAAGAGAGTCTTACTAATGACAGTTCGTTTGACGGACAACATTTTGTTTCAAATGCACATTCGTGGACAGTACAGAAGAAACGACTCACCCCAGTCTGCGGTGAGAATGTTTCTTCTTTTCACATAACACAAAATTATACATTTGAAAAGATGATAGAGAATGTCTTTGAATTCTTTTGAAATAATCGGATACATGGCATCTGAGACTTTTCTACCCGTAATTATTTTCTCTTTAAATGACATACTGAGTAAATTTTATAAATTATTACATACATACAAACATAAAATTAAAACTTTAATATTTACACTTATGTATATATATATATTTTTTTTTAAAATTTTTTGGATGAAAAAAAAAAGAAAAAAACAAAATCAAAAAAGAAAAAACATAGTAAATATGCAAAAATTTATTAATCAATCGATCAATCAATCACATAGGAAATAAACAAATATTTAATAAATTAAAATACAATAAAAAAAAAAACTATTTAAATATCATCTACAGTTGGCGCTTTTTTGTACAGATTTGGCGGCTCATTCGCTGACATATAAATTGTATAACAAATATTCATACATCGGCGCACACATAAGTACGCACAATTAAACAAGAGCTGCTTAAATAAATAAACTATTAAAGTTGCATATTTAATGCAGAAAATTGGTTTTCTATGATTTAATTGATTCAGTGATACGTTACGCATCAACTCTGTTTACCTACCCTACGCATAGTCATAAATTAATCCATTTCCTGTCATTTTATGTTTTTGTATATAATTTATTTTATTTGTGCTTCATTTCTTTTGCAAGAGTATTTGCCTTTTTATATATTATATATTATATAATATTACGGTTACGGTTACGGTTATAAAAATGTCGTATTTATTATTTGCCAAAGTGTTAATTGATTAACTCTATTAACTAATGAATTATATGATGCAAATGATGTGACGCTTCCACGATTACATTAATTTGATTTTATTGACTATAGTTCATAAATGCATTTATTTATTAACTGACTGAGCAGGTAATGTTTTTTTTTGTGTGATTTTTTTTGAAAATTATATCTATTAAGTCAAATGTTTTATGATATTTATGTGTAGTTCAATAAAGGAGTATTGACAACGAATTGAATGAATGAACGGAGATTTCGTTTTTTAAAAGTCGAGGTAGTAGTTAGCATCGATAGGTTAATCGATTGTCTGAGCTTCGATAGATGAATTACCCGGAGTTTAATGCCTTCAGGTGAAATCTTCAGTTAGTGTTTATGTAGTTCAATAAGAGAGTATTGACAACGACTTGAATGAATGAACGCAGATTTCGTTTTTTAAAAGTCTAGGTAGTTGTTAGTAACCTATTGTCTGAGCTTGAGTTTAATGCCTTCAGGTGAAATTTGTAGTTAATGTCTTTCGATTAATTCCTTTAGTTTCATCTCCTCGTATACTATCGTTTAGGTTAATATCTCCAGCTTAATAACATCCCCCAAGTCAAATCTTCAGATGTTTTTAGATTAATATCTTCAACTTAATTCCTTCAGGTGAAATCTTTAGATAATACCTTCAGCTTAATATTTTCCGATTAACGTCTTCAGTTGAATATCTTCAGGTGAAATCTTTAAACGAACATCTTTTGATTATTCTCTTCAGCTTAACACCTTCACATTAAATATTCAGATAATATCTTCACATTAACATCTTCCGATTAATGTCTTTCGATTAAATCCTTTAATTTGATCTCCTCATGCAACATCTTCAGATGAATATATCCAGATAAAATTTTCAGATATTTTCAGATTAATATCTTCAAGCTAATACCTTCAGACGGTATCTTCCGATTAAAATCTTCAGTTTAATATCTTAAGATAATATCTTCAGACTAATATCATCCGATTACCATCTTAAAATAAGATCTTCAGATTAATATCTGCTCTAATAAGTTTTTCGGATGATTGTTTCAAAATTTTTGATATTTCATTTTACGATTTTCTTCTTTTTTTTTTTACACGACCAATCGATTAGCCCCTATCCCATATTCAAGGAGAGGTTAGAAAAGAGTCAGGAAAAGAAAAGATTTTATTTAAAATCTGAACCGGCGAACTCTGGCTTGGCAGATACGTTTTCTAGTTTTCAGTTATTGTGATAAGCCCATGATTTCACATTTTATTTAATTATTTCCATAAATTTTGTGACCTTGAAAATTACTAACAAAAAACACCCTAAGCCTAGATATGAAAATTGACTAATGCGTTGGTAAATGTTTTTGAAATTCATCTACTTTTTATCCCTCTTTGGCCATTTCTTAGATACCCTTAGAAATACATTAAGGTTCCCCTTAAATGAGAATACATTAGTGAACCAGAGCAGTTTTCACGCTGCAACAAAAAATTCCTCAGTGACTTTAGCGCCAGTGAACGTTTTAGCCTTTCTAATGGGACGGAGGCGAGTGCCTAGCGTAAATGAAATACAGCGACTTCGTTAGTTTTTAAAGGATTTAAATATGCTATCGAGTAACCTCAATAACAAGAACGAACACCAGGTGTGCAAGAATGTAAAGTTAAGTCTTTCCTTAATCAAATCTTTATCTTGAAATAATATCAGCAAAATATTTTTTTTTATTTATTTACGATTAATTTATAGTTGAAATTATAAGCTGGGAAAGGAATAAAAATTCTCAAAACCGTTGAAGGAATCAAATTGTTACTGGTTTGTCTATACGCAACTGGAAAGCGAGCTGGCGGACGAACTAAGCATATGTTTGCCTGGTCCGTCAAGTATGGCAAGTTTTACTTCTATCATAACGTCCTTGTGATTACTTTTTCCCTTTAACCCATGTAATCCTATGTATATAACATATGAGAACCCGTTAGACATGTAATGTAATCTCTCTTATTAGACGTAAGATGACCAACAGATGCCAACTCATTAATGCATACTTTCTTAGCTGTTGTAGTCGTATTTCATCGGTGTCATTTTCAAACTCGTTTTGCAAGCTTGAATAGTTTCGACAACAATGAGAAAGGTCGGGAGGGAGAGAAATAGGAGAGAGATAGAGAGTGAAAGAGAGAAGAGGAAGGCGGCTATTCATAGAGTAGAATTTGAAGGCAACTGTTCGAATGCAAACTTTTATGTTCTATATCCTATATATTATATACAATGCATTTACATACGAAATTATACACTATGTACTATATAGACTATGCAGACAGTATGTAATATATACCGCTTATCGTATAGTATGCAATAGATTCTGTTGTTTATCTTTCGACGACATAGTTTGGCATAGATATTTGTATATATATATATATATATATATATCCTTGAAGTCGTTAATAAGTATTTCAAAACTTATTCAAAAGAAATACATCCTGTCTCTCTCTCTCTCTCTCTCTCTCACTCTCTCTCTCTCTCTCTCTCTCTCTCTGTCTGTCTTTACGTGATGGATGTAGAAATTTCATTTCACATTTTGAATATTTTTATTAAATGTCAGCAAAAGCACTACAAGCAATATTAACAGAATCAATTGTGAGTACGTGTTGAGTTGTTTGTTGCATTGACTTTCACATATATGATGAATTCATAATATATGAGAAGATTTATTATTCAATTTTTTTAATCAGCATTTTGTGCATATGAGCATAATTCTATAATAATATAATGATAGGACAAGCATTATTCGATCAATTGTAGTCTTCCGTCACGTGGTCGTATTCACGAACAAACTCTATCCAATTATTTATTCAAAGACTGTAATGTTTTTTTCGTACATATATGTATGCCATATGTACACATTTACAGAAAAAGGATATATACTTAGTTAATTAAAATTATGTTTTTT
>CCAG010007412.1:0-29445 GCA_001077435.1 Glossina morsitans morsitans | reverse complement strand
ATCTCTCAATATCTCAAAAATTGTGATCGGGAGGTTTACCACAAGACCACGTGGACAGACATCAAATGGTCAGACAGGCTTAGTTCGAATCAGAAAATAATTCTGAACCGATCGGTATAATAAGATATGGCTCTATCTCAAGTCTTTCTGGGTGCTACAACCATCCGCATTGTACCCGCACATATCTTATAAGATATGTAGGTCACAATAAAGATTTCAAAGATCGTGTATATCGTAGTAATGAAATACGATATACATATTGTCATCTGCTTTCTTCACACATTGCTCAAATTTGTCTCTTTTGGCTTGAAGTAACGAGAAAATAACTACAACAAATAAGAAAATCATATTCGGCCGAGACCGGATCTTTTAAAATCCTTCACCGTTATTCTAAAAAGGAATAAACAATTGAAGAACTTAATTTTTCCTTCTCGGTAATATGGAGTGGGCGCGGCTGGTTTTTCTATTTTCAAATACAAGTTTTTCTCGTATAGGTGTGTGGGTGTTGTAGACGCATCATTTGAAAAGTTTAGGTCGCTTCCAAATTCTTTTGCAAATTTGTAGACGATGTCTTCATTTTCGCTAACGGGAGAATGTTTCCCGCAGATACTACATAGTTGGTCAGACGGAAAGAGGGACATTCTTAGGTCCATTCCAAATGCAAATTGGCTAAGAATTTATTGGGCTTTTGAAGCTTATTTCTGAAGGTTTTAAAGCCATGAGAAATAATTACGACATTGGAAAATTATTGCAGACGTTTTGTATTTTCGCAGATACACTACAGCGTCGTGCATAGAACATTCGTCCAAAATTTTGTAAATTAATCTGCCATGGTTTAAGAGTATTGAGCAAAAAAAACATTTTTTTTCCTTTTGAAAAGTAGAGGTGTTCTCAGTTTATGCAGCACTGTGGTCGTGTCCTTCGACCGATTTGGCCCGTTTTCAATACCAACCTGCGTGCAAGAACTTCCAATATTACCGCTAAATTTGAAGTCGACAGCTTTATTTCTGCGGTCAGGAGAATAGACATTACATAGATGGACAGACGGCCAAATTGACACACTGGCTGAGGCTGACCAAGAATATGCATACTTTGGGGATGTCTCTGATGCTTCCTTCTGGGCAATGCAAATGTTTTGACAAAATGAATATATCTCTCATCTTTTGATGACGGGTATAAAAACATATAAGCTGCGTTGCAGGACAGAATTTAACAGCGTAGCGGTTTTTTTTGTTTTTATTCGTGAAAAACCCAAAACAAACGATCAGGACCGATAATACATCAGTGCTAGTATCACCAACCATGGACCAACCAAAGCTATACAAAAAGTATAAGTGTGTCTGAGATAGTTATGCTAAGGCGATTGCGAAGAAATCTCACATTGCTCCCACTTTGAAGCAATACAGTGTTCGCGATGCGTCAACCAAATTGCGAATTCCGATCTGATAGCCAGATGTTAATTTCAAAGAGACTTATCAGAGGAAAGATGCCTTCAAACGACTGCGGAAAGTGGAGAATATAAAGTTATGTCATGTTATACATGTACATATATACAATGATATTAAAGATTTTCCTCGTGCCAATGCCAACGCTAGGTGCACTGGTCCCAGTCAAATATAGTTTTTCTCTTGCTCATGTCTTGTTTCAGGACCATAGTCACACAGACGTGTTTGTAATGATCTTTGCTGGTACGTTATTCATACTTTATGTTATTCACACATTTATGCTGCATTATAGTATCACACCATTTTGCATCTAATTGCAATTTATTGCATGGCTTTCTATAGACTGCAAACGCAAAACTTAGACGTATGTAAATTAGAAAAACATTACTAAAATAGTGAATTAGTTTGTGTTTAAGACTCCAGCTTAACGTGAAAGTAATAATAAAATAACTTCTCATTTATGTCGTAAATGTCAAGCGGGTATATGATTATGGCTACGCTACGGTTACTGAGCTAAATACGTCCTCCATATCAAAAGAGTTTAAAAGAGCCGAACACTGTATTACACGTTCAAACAGGTGAGTTTGGACATTTTATATAAGTGTTGTTGTTATTGTTGTTGTTGTAGTAATTAATGACAACAATATTTGAGTACCAGCATGTCAATCAAACTCAATCGATATGTAAACACATATGGCGAGGTCGACACTTGCATGTGTGGGAAAACTAGTTATATGAAAGAAATTCGAAACACACACAGAAATCTAACGCGTAAGATAATAAAGCATAAAAGTTATGTAAACGTGAAATGTTGTTAGCTTGACAAAGAAAAAGAAAAAGAAAAGGAAAAGGAAAAGGAAAAGAGAACAAAAAACTTAAATTATAAAGAAATCTTGATAAAGATTGCATTGAAAAATCGAAACGCTAATTACAGTGCGAGAGATGAACAAAGCAAAACGAAAGAAACAAAAATTTAAATAAGCAACTCATCCCACAGACTTAGGAAATAATTTTATTGCAAGGTACAAATCGTATAAATTCATCAAAGTTAATATATTTTAGTGAAAGAATATTTTATGTTGTTTTTTGTTTATTTTTGTTTTCAGGGTTGCATGCCCACCAACCAACCAACCAACCAACTTTTTATGTGCCTTTCATTCATATGGTTAGTGGTTTATTTATTTGTTTCCTTTTTTACATATATTTTATGGCTAAGCCTTAAGAAAACTTTGTAACGCCAACATTCCGTTGATAAGCGTTAAAAACTAATTTTTATGATTTTATTTTGATATTTATTTATGAGCATAATATTTATGTAGGATTGCGTTGTGATCGCGTACCGTAGATACCGTGTAAATTTGCTTGCTAATAACTAAGCCATTTTAGTGGGTGTTAGCCAGCAATATGTTTGAAGTTTTGAAAAACGAACTTAACTTGAAACGCATTACAACATTATTTCATCCATCATTTCTAGTAATAGTTGGTTTTTCTCATTCCAACGTTTGTTTTCCTAAACTAATGTCTTGTGAAACGCAAAAAAACACTCCTGTACCACCAACCCGTGGTACACATACAAATATATATATATGTGTAAGATGAAACAATTGTCAGAGTATTTATGCGATTTCCGTTTATAAAATAAAAACAATGGAATCTTCTTTGTAGATACATA
Organism: Glossina morsitans morsitans; assembly: GCA_001077435.1. NCBI lineage: Eukaryota > Metazoa > Arthropoda > Insecta > Diptera > Glossinidae > Glossina > Glossina morsitans. The sequence goes on along the minus strand of CCAG010007412.1, from coordinate 26,328 downwards.
TAAATACATGGGCGTATACGTTTGTGTTTGTGACAATGTCATCTTCATCTCTTTTTTTTTTTTTTTGTGTTTTATGCTTTGTTTAATTACATGAATCTGAACTTGACTTGTTTGTCCCCATCAGTTAAACGTAATAAACTCTGTGCGTCTATAGTTTCTTATCTTTTAAATACACGTTAATTGCTTGTGACATACACATATACATATACACATACATTCGTATACCCTGATTTCAGTTGTTATTTTTGTGGGTTCATGGAAAGGCACGTTCATCTTGCACATACATACATATATGTACGTGTGTGTCCGCATATCCTCTGCATAGGAAGCAGTTACTTGCGAATTTTTCTATAGTGCAGTGTACTCTTCACGACTATTAAAGGTTCGAGCAAAATCGAAATAAATTTTCTATCTTTATTATTACATACTATATACATCAATTTAAATGTTGTCAGTCCGCATATCCTTTAAGAGTCTGTGTCTTGGCTTTCATGAAAGGCGGCTTAAAACGCAATCTGTACGTCCAAAGAGCACCAATAGCAAGTACAAGTACTATAAAGGTGCACGACATACATAATCGATTATGAGTTTTCAATATCTGCTACAGGGCTATAAGTGGGCTTATCATTAAATCTTTACAACTCACAGAATAAGCGTCGAAGAGCTTCATATCGGCAAAAGAAAAGCGTAATCGATTTAGCCTCTCGACTGACTGTCTCATGCCTGCTTATTTGTTTAATAGTCGCGGTTGCGACGTCAAACTTTCATCTTAAAGAATACCCAGAATGAAAGCCCAATACCGGATAATAGAAATATTTTCAAATTTAAATGCAACTCATTTATATTAGGTTCGATGTTCTAAACACTAAACATTTTCTATGCATGATAGGAAAATGAATTCCAATTCCCATAGTAATTTTTAACAATATTTTTATGCGCCCTACTACTTTCTATTTCATATCTTTGCATTTCTAAATTTCTACTGAATTTAGTGGGTCTTCTCTATACGCGTAACACGGTCATGTTTTGGAAAATAGTGGGGAAAAAGAAGAAGACCTGTTCATATAAGACATTGTTGACCATATGTATAATACCCTAAAAGGAGGTCGTATAGCGCGAACGGTTCATGTATTTGTACCATCTGAGTGACTCGCACAGCGCGGACTCTTATAAAGCTACATCTTCGACTATTTTCCGTATAACGACTTATTTAGAGAAATCATTGGGCGAACAACTGCATTAAGAGAGATGGTGCAGGGTATTTAATGGCACGTCATGGCCGACTATAATGATTTTACTTATTTACAACAGTGTCATAGACATTTTTCAGGTCGTTAAAAATACTGTCTTGACAGCACCGCTCTATTCTGTTTGTGCGACATATCCTGAAGGGCTGAAGGGTTAGGTAACTCCAGGTAACTTCATTTGGGTCTTGATGGCTTAAGGGAACATAATAATAAAACATAGTCTTCGCCCCTTTTCTTTCTTCAAAAATCAAACAAATTCAGTCTTCAATTTGAGAAAGAAGAAATAAATTAGCTAAACGGCCATCAGCTCTGATAGGTTTCCAATTTATGAGAATCATGACTTTTCCAACGAATGGTTACTTTTACGGCGGCTTAATATACAAAAATATTCACTTAAATATTTGTTGAGCTTCACAATCATATGTAGGGTTCAGATGTTTTCTCAACAACAATTCAATTCAATTTAAATAAAGAATAATTACATGAAAGCGACTTTGAAATGCAAAGATTCATTGTATGTATGCATGTTTGTGCATGTGTTTTAGATGTTTCAACTCAAATAGCTAAAGTTTTACTTCAATGAGTTTTTCAACCACATTTGTTACGTATGGCTTAAGCACATAAGCAAATTTTTCCTTCGTATGGTTTGGCTAAATGGTCTTCGGAAGTCGAAACAAATACCTGAGTTACCGTTTCGAGATTCAGTGTGCATATCAATTCTTACTCTTCAAACCTAAGGACTGATTGAATATCAATAAGTGATGGACATCTTTTTTAAAGTGCGCGAGAGATGATATTTCAATCACATTTGCTCCAAGTTAGTGCCGAACTGCAGAACTGAAAGCCCAAACTTTGTCTTTCTAAAATTCAAATATAGGTGAACGAGCTTCTTATTCAATGTGCTTAACCCAATTGGGTTTTAGTTAATTAATCTGGACACTAATTTTAGATTTCTGAGTGAAAAATTTAGGCTCGTCCTCGTGCAAGCACGATACGTAATCGATGGAGCAATTTCGAATTCTATGTTTATCACGTATAGTGAAGCGTTTCTAGCGTGTGCGTGTACAGAGTATACATCCGTTCTGTGGTGATGGTTGAGAAAAAAAAAAAAAAATCAAAAGTTTTCCTCCTCAGAACCTTTCCATTCACTTTTGGGTTTGCGTATTCTAAAATGATTTATGCATTAGTGCGAAGGTTTACAGAATGAAAAGTTGCCGAAGTTGAATGCGATTTAAATATGCATAGACACAGTTCGTTTGTTTATTTAGGAGGCGACATCGCATAACCATAAATACTCAGTTATTAATACACTGAGTTTGCTTTTCACTCTAATAGACTTTTCAAAGCCCAGATGAAATATTATTCATGTTGCGTATTTAATTTGCCTAAAGCAAGCTGCATCGTAGAGGGATATATGTCGGAGACCTTACGAAATTAATTTATTTTAACGTAGGATGAACAACGATTTGTCTATCTGCTACGATTACGATTACGATCTTGATGTCAACCTTTGCCGAAAAAAACAAAATTAATGACAAGGACAAGTTGAGAAATCAGCCAACTTGACTTATCGGCACGACCGCAACTAGTGAAAACGAATGATATTAGTTTAGCTCGATGCTGGACATTTCCCAATCGAGATCATCTCGGTCAAGTGCATATGAAAATCGGGTAAGTTGGATATACGGCTTCATCTACCGAAATACCGAAAGCCCTAACAAAAATTGTTTCGTGTTGTTCGTTTTTCACTTGTCGGCCTGAACAACGCAATGAATACGTTCTTTTTTTGTTTTAATGTATGGGTCACAAAATTCACAAGATTACCTTTCGATAAATGCCAGAGCATATCCGGCTTTATTTAAAATGTAAGGTATTGCATATAAAGATGAAAGTGCAGTTTCGAATCAAAAAGAACACGCAAGTAAGTAAATTAAGAAACATTTTCAATAGGCTGCCTGACTGCTAGACTGACTGGCTAGCTGAACGCTAGCTTCTTCGAAATAAATTTCGTTAAGCTTTTAAATTATCCGGGCATAAAAGAAAAATTTGCATTAAATTTTGAATAATACGTTGTTGTTGCAAGCGTCAAGCCAATCCTAGGCCATTGTAAGTGTGGCCGTGAAAGCCTTGTACCTATTTTCAAAGTTTCGTTCAACTGTATTAATTCAGGAACATGTGTGCTAAGTATCCCAATTCTGGCGAGTATGAGAGTCTTAACAACACGTGCACCTAAAGGGGTAAATCGAATCAGAATTTCGCTTTAATTAGGAATATTTCATATCATTTACTGGGGCCATCACACACGAACGCAAGTAAGAATTTAATTAATACTCGTGCAACGTTTAATTGTGATGGGGACAATGGCAAAAAAATAAAAAGTTCTTAGATTCATTACGAGTTAATGCGCTAAATAATATCTCATGTGAGTAGGAAATGTCAAAGATAATTTTCTTCTTTCACGATATATGCAGGTGCTGATATAATGATAGAAATGAATATTGAGTGCGACTATAAAAATCAGTTTTCATTACATGAACATTTACACCTTTATGTTGGACAATGCGAAAAACTAAGACTCGATTGTAATATCGTGCATTAATTTATTGTTTGCTTTAATAGCTGTTATCATACGAATTATTTAAGAAAAAAAAAAAAAAAAAAAAAAATTTAAAAAAAACAGACACTGTTTTTCCATTTCATGACTTCAATTTTGTAATTATCTTATTATGAAATGTGCCAACGGCGGTATATAGCTGCAGTTACCTACATTTATATATACATATGTATATATATATATATATATATGGAGGTAAGTATAGGTAATTACATAATGATACCTTGACTATGCACGTTAGATATAAATTGTCTCTGTAATTGTTATTGCCTTATGCAAGAAAAAATGAAAAACACTCAGAAATTAAATAACTTTGTTGCGGTTGATGTAGATTTGCCCCCAAAAAAGAGTCAAGAATATGTAAGCAAGTGCTTTAAGTTTAACATATATACATATATATATATATATATATATATATATATATAATATGATTTACTTTGAATTTAATTTACGCAAGACATTAATTTTTACTTAACTACAATGCATCTCATTTACTTATGTAAAATATTTCACTTGCTACAAACTCTTATTGCAAACACAATAAAATTGTTATGCCGTTAAAATGAAAATAAAACAAAGAGAAGAGGACGAAGAAGAAGAGAATCATTCAATGATTTACTTGATGTTATAAAATATTGTTTTCACTTTAATATAATTTTTGTAGTTATTTCGCATTGAGATCATAAAAAAGCGCACAAGCACACGTACGCTACTACTACTACTACGTATACTACATGCATGCATATGCAAGTGGAATAAATTCATCTTTGTGTGTGTATGCATACATTCTAGAAACATAAAAGCTCACATAGCATAGCGTTACACTTGTACCGAAGCATAACAATTCATCAAATATAGTTTTTTTTTTTTTTTTTTCATTTTTCTTTGCCTCTTCGCTCTTTTGCCATGCCAGTGTCTCTTTCAACTGCTGATGATCGAAAAAGGGAGGCATATCAACTTTTTCATAACATTTATTGCGTTTATAATAAATAAATAAAAAGGAGAAACTTGTACACTGAACGTTTTTAATACATATTGTCAGTCCGTATGTACCGCATTTTTATTAAGATTTTCACAAGGAAAACCTAAGATTGTTCTACGTATTGGTTTAGCACACCTACGTATTCTTAATTCTATGAAAGTCTGTTCATAAAATTTCAAGAAGTGATATATATAGACCGTATAAAGTAATTATTCCAAAACGGTCAAGTTTTTAAATTCGGGTAATTTATGGGAAGATGTGTGTACATAGGAAACTAAAAATTAAACTTTATCTTATAAACTTTATTAAGATTTATTCACTTTTAAACGGTAGATTTGAAAATGGATGATGACCAGTGTGTGACCCACAGTAACTGAAAAATGAAATAAATTTCGGAGAAGAACAAGAAGAGAAAAACGACACCTCTTCAAGTTCTTTTCGCCCCGCTTATATCACAGATATTAGTTTTGCCATAAACGTTTATGTAAAAATGGTCTCTATCTACCCACCGATTCGCCTACGGTTGGGTATCTAAGATTCACCATAAAGCTTATGGTTGTATAGTTTTTTCTTTTTTTACTTGTTATTTAAATACATACACACACGCCACACACACACACACATACATACACACACACACACATGAATGCATGTTTTTCTTTTTGTTGCTCTCTAGTTTGTTTAGTTCTTTTTCACATATGTACGTACGTACGTACCCATATAATACTTTTAGCTTTAACTGGCCCCATTCAGCTCTCTCGACGGAGCCAACGGCGCCTTCTTTAGTTCAAATTATTCATTATGACTTTTTGAAATGTGTTTATTTTTAATTTGCTTTGTTTGCCTTTCCATTGAATTTTTATTTCTTTTGCAAAATGTATATGCATATACATGCAAATATATGAATATATATATATATATATATATATATATGTGTGTGCGTATGTGAAAAAAACATATAAAAATACCTAGCGGTTAACATTTTAAAAATATGAATTCCATTTTTAGTTTTTTGTAAATAGAATAAATTTTTATTCGTATATCAGGTTGACATGCTTTACGAAACGTACAACATTGCTGCCAGAATATATGTATAATATACATACACACTATATATGTGTTAATACGTTTATGCATATGTGTGCCAGGCATTTATAATGCATACAATTTATTATATGTTAACTCACAAGACTTTGGGAATACTTGTTAACATTTCATAGAACTAATTACCCACAAATGTATGAGTAGATTACATATGCATGCGCGTATTTACATGCACGTACATGTACATAAGGGTTTGCTTTTCACGCGTAAGAATAAGGTTTTATATACTTTTTTTTTTTTTTTTTTTTGTAAACATATGACTCATTCTTACTCAATGTTGCAGGGATTTTAATAGGCATTATCGACATCATGCTATCGTTTGCAAGTTGTTTTCGTTTCTTATGTTTCTTTTTATTTATTTATCTTTTTTTTAACTTTTTAGCTATTGAAGGGATTGTGTTTTGTATTTATTTAATTTCTGATAAGTATTTGCGTCGACCTTGAGACTTCCACCAATGGAAGCATATGTGGCAGAGTAGGTAAGAATCGGGACTATCATGTAAGTGTTTGTGGGCTCAAATCTCAAGTACGGCAAGGTGCCATAGTAAGTGCTCAGAGTTGACAACGACATAACATTTGTCGATTAGACACATGTCCACCTCCCTATCTCTTTCTCTTTCCTCATTTCTTTCCTACCCCCGTCGTGCTACACGGATAGGTGACACCATCCCCTCAGTGATGGGCCAAATTAAAAAAAAAAAATAAAAAAAAAAATTTGCAAGTGGGATTAGAACACATCTATAGCTGCGAGTCCTCCATCATGTCTCGTTCAATCCTACCACTCTGCTTAAAACCGCCCAAGTCGTTCACCTTACTTGTCATCCATTGGATGGCACATGAGAGACCATCTCGGGTATACAGATATATTCTAATTGGGTTATTTATGCCCATGGCTGCTTGTTTTTCTTGTTTATTTATCTTTTTTTTCTTAAACATACATATATTTGCTAAATATATTTGTAACGCATATAAAGATATATATAAGAAGTAGCAGTTGAATGCGATTTCAACAATTGTAAATTTCGTAAATGCCTACCGTTACAATACACTTCCCTGGAATTAAGTACAACTTCCCTGTGAAGCATTCGCATTCATATGCACGATCTAACTTCGATGAACACCTTACTAACTGACTTTATAAAAAGAGTGGAGAGGATAATAACAAATTTGCATATAAGATGAGCAAATTAAGTGATCGAAAGTGTCTCATTTCCAAAATAATTAAAACTTCCTTTTCCGGAAATATAGCTTACATTTGGCAAAATGTCTGCAGAATGTTAACAGAAGCAACGTTATCTACCCTTTTTATTTTTAAATAATTAGTTACCGGCCGATTGATAAACAAGTAAGGGAGGAGCGGCTTTCTATGTGCTAAGAATAACTGACAAGAAAGCCACCCCTGCTTAAAATTACGCATATTTTGAATTCCAAAGAAAAATGTTCAAATTAAAACAAACAAGTAAGCCTTATGCCTAAAAAAGCGTGACTGTAAATACTGAGAGTGGTAGCAGTAGAGTAGTAGTCGATTTAAATCCACTTAGCCCAGAAATAGGTCTTTGACGACGCTGTTTGTATAAGGATGAGACAGAATTATCTCAGCGATGATTATCCCAAACTTCAATCAAAATTTGTCGAAGAGTCCGGTAGCACTGAGCATTGCAAAGGAAAAGGCACACACCTAATGCCTGCGTGAAGCGATGTCACCCCGTTTCCGGTAATTTCCGCACGTATATCTGTGCACAAGCGCAAGCCTCAATTCGATTTTGTTAAACTATGATGTGGGTGATGTTTAGGAAGAAGTATGAAAAAAGAAAGAGATGGAGGAAGTAGCCGCAGCTTAGCGGAGGCGCGGCCAATAGCTATGTCTTTATTCACTGAGAAATCGACTACATATGCTTTACCGTACTGGGACTTCACATCACGAGCACTGACTTGGTAGTCGTAATTCTTATCTACTCGGATACTCGTGTGGCGTTAAAATTATGCGATTAATTGTGGACTGATCGGCATGTAAATGGTTCTGACGAAAGTCTTGATAGCAGCTTTTTAAAAATATCTTTCTAGAGTTAAAAGTTGTAGACAAAAATATGAAGAATTTTTGGAAACTGTCTTAGTTTCTGCTACGCATGTGGGAGTGCACGTGGGCAGACCGCAGCCACATTTTCACCTTGCCTTTGTAATCGGTTAAGGACCATTTGGGCCACGCACTACTTCTAGTGTTAATTCAAAACGAATATTATGCCATGCGTAGCATATTTTCAAGCACGACTAAGGCCCTATATACTATTCAGAAAAGTTAATAACCGGAAACAGTTCCGCTGAGTCGAAGGAAGTTTTAAAAATCAATCTGATCCACCGATGTTCTGCCCTCCCACACTCCACGAATGAAAATGGTAGCTCAGTCATTACAATTTACATAATCAAGGAATTCAGTTTCCAATATTTGAGTGTAAGTAACAGCCCCCGTTTCTTTTCACAGTCTCAACATTCTTTAAAATACTGTTTTACTTGATTTTTGTTTGTTACGTTTTTATAGCCAAACCGCTTGTGGTGCAGGGCATATTAAGTTCATGGGGATGATTGCAACACCCAGAAGGACTTGAGATGGACTCACCTTTTACTATAATGATCGATTCAGAATCATTTTCTGAATAGATCCAAGCTTTTCTGTCCATCGGTCCGTATGATGTCTGCCCATGCATTTTTGCTTGCAACCTGTAAGCCACAATTTTCGAGATATTTTGATGAAGTTTTCGATCACTTCGACCACACAACGGCTTGCTGTGAAAAGCCGACCAACCATTTTTATTATTTTTGATTTCTAAACTCCTCGGTTTCTTAAGCATTTAACGACAATCATAGACTGTTTTCCGTAACTTATTTATCACGTTTTAACAGGTTTCCACATTTGAACTTCAATGTCGTTTATCAAGAGTTCACTTAGCATTTCGTTTAAGACCCTGAATGAGTATGTGCTTGTGGCAGTGACTAATTAAATAGCCGTTTCACGAATATCCAACAATGTATAAATTAAATACGTGTATATTCAAGTTAGCGGTAGCGGTAAAATCATTTTGCATAACTACGCTAATACCTGAGCGAATTTAACATAGTCAGTAATTAGAGGAAAAGAAAACCGTTTCATATTAAACATCGTATGCGCTGCAACCATTTGCGCTGTACACCATTTTATGAAAACGTTACTTTTGATAAAAATAAATTTTGGCAGTTCATAGCTGGCAATTGCGAGAATAGACTCACACACACACATAATGTATTCATTTAAGAAGAACATGCAGCTAACTAAAATGTTTCACTCAACATTTTATAAACTGCACGCCATAAGATTTCGGGTAAACATTGCCAAGTAATCAAGCCTTTCATTCACCGTTTGAACAAAATGTTTACAAAAAGACCGGCGCTCTTCAACAGGGAAGCACCTGGATTGTGCTGTAACATATTGAGAAAATTAACTGAAAGATATCTGATGCTTGTAGGTTTCAAAATTTTTCTATATAATTAACCTAAAGTCGACAATAATGTAAAAATTTACATTAGCGTCTACATTTCAATTATGTCAATAAGATATTTTGTTGTATATATGGATGACTTTATTGCAAATACATTTAAGTGTCGGCAAACCCCGCTCTCGTTGAAGTATAATAAAAGGTTTCGAACAATGGAAGAATGTTTAAATTTCTTTACGAAAGTTAATAACATATTGGATGGGCGATGGGAAGGCGTGGATCATTGATCCTTAGTTTTCTAAAAATGATTACGACATAGCAACAACTGTTACTGGAGCATTATATTGCAAAAAGATTAAATTTTTGACGAACACCCAACTGGCAATCGATGTTTATTAGCTTTAGAGGGCCGGTTTGGCAAAAATTTTTATAGAACCAGCAGTTCCACAGAAGTCAGCTTTAAACAAATACTTGCATGTTATAAAATTCTGCACATATTCGATATGTGAAAAATAGTCATAGAATTTATCGGAAATTAGCTCTTCACTTTATCCGGTAGATGAACTAAAATTTTTCCAGCGGACTCCCGGTCTAATGAACATTTTTCTCTCTCTGTTGACCTGAGCAAATTATTTAAGCATAAAGAAATACTTGTCTTATTATGAGAAAATGCAGAAAGTAAATCTCAATCAAATATTTTGCTTCATTAGTTTCTCATTAGTTCTTCTATGATAGGCTTTACTACCGAATGAATGCTAAGCACTTCCAGATATAAATAAAAGTTTTTTTTCTATAAATGCATGAATGAATATGTATGTGTACATATATACGTTTGTTATTAAATAAAAATCTAAATTAATTGAGCGTTTTTCTTTCTTTCTCCTCGATTTTTTATTCTGTTTCAATTAAAAAATATTTAAAACGTTAATGGTGTTGTGCATTTTTCTACATTAAAGCATCATCATAGCCAAACAACGCTATTGCAATACTTTGCAAGACGCTCTCTCACACTCTCTTTCTTCTCTGTGCTTATCTTTTTTTCATTTTTATTTTGTTTTCTATGCGTTGCAAAACAACCACATTATTAATTTATATAAAGAATATAGCAGTTTGACTGGGAATTTTGTAATTTTGTTATTATTGTTGTTGCTGCTATTATTATTATTATTATTATTATTATTATTATTATTATTGTTGTTGTTATTGCTAACTAGTGCTACTGCTAGACGATATTGCCTTATAAACAACACACAGTGTATACGAAAAAATAAACAAAACATATCTACATATACAGCTGTACATGGAAAGTAAACTGCAAACTGCAATACTTTTTTATTGTAACGCATTGCAGCAGTAACGTATTGAATATAAAGTTTTACTCACAAAATTTCATATATACATTTATATTCATTGCATTCACAAGTATTTGTTGTTTGCATGTGCGTGTGTATAGTAAGTATTTATTGTTATTTTATTATTTTTGGCATACACGCACACATTAGCAGTAAAGAGGGCAGGCAGACTTGTTTCTGGCTTTGATAGTTTGTTTAGTTGATTTAAAAAAAAAAAAAAAACTAAATAAATAAATAAAACTCGTTATTTTATTCACGTTTTTTGTTGTTGCTATTTTGTTTTATTTAGGAGATTTGCTCATTATTTTTCTTTCTTTTTTTTAGTTTGTTTAATTTGCAGTTTCCGTTTTAAGGAGATCAGTACAGAGAAAAAAAAAACAATAAAACCCGTATAAAGTTTTACGGCATTTTATTATACACTGGTGCTAGTGCGTGTTTCTGTTTCACATTTTACTTGCAAAGTTTTAACTCTTTAAGATATATGTATACGTAGGCAAATATACACGTTCACGCACACAAACGCATTCATATATACCAAACCGCGTCAAAATACACACATATACGTTCTCTCTAGATTGGTAATGCTAGATAATAATATATATCCCGCTTAATACGCTCCGCTTTGTAATAAGATTTATTTTCAGCCGTGTTTACGAATAATTTCTTCCCCGTTAAATTGCTTGTTAAAAATTTATAATTACTAATTAAAGCACCTTGCTTTGTTGCTTTTTCTATCAATAATAATTTATACGTTTTCACTGTGAAGAATATTTACATAAGTTACTTATATCTTGATCTTGACAAAATTTTAAAAGTGAATGCGGAAAATGTTACAAATGTTAACTAATATTTTGTCTTGAACACGTCTAAGTCAACATATAGCACACACTTTGAATAAGACTGCGTATTTTACTTCGCACAAGCTCTCGCGACATGTTTAGTGGTCAAAGATTTAAAACTTTTTTATAATTTTAACATCAATTAATTAATTATATGTAAAAGTGTTTATTATTTAGTTTAGTTTAGTTTCTAGATTCGCGAAAAAAAAATGTACACACCCTATCCGCATCGCCCTTGTCGTTTGAACGTTCAAAATATTTTCAAGTTATCATTACAATCATATTTTAAATTAATAAAATATAAAAATTTTTCTTTTATTTCTATCACTTTGCTTATTCCACTAATCTGCTTTCATAAAGATTTGATATTTTCCTCTTTATTTATTTATTTTTCTGATTTTTGATTAACTGTAACCACCAATTTAGATATAAATGAATTGAAAATTTATCATTAAACATTTTTTTTACCGCGGTAAATACGACATGTGACGACATGTGTGCAAGACAAGACAACAAAAGCGGTCTTAACAACTCCAAGTGAAAATAATAAATAAATAAATAGACAAAATAACGTATATTATTTTTCACACAAGTCCGCCGCGATACAAAATTCACACATTCAATGAAATTCAATTGCTCAAAGTAAAATTTACTTTGCTGTCTTTGCTGTACATTTCTTATGGACGCCTCGCAAAAATGCTGAGTATAAAATTCACTTCTCAGAGTAAAATTTACTTTCCTGCCTTTGCTGTACCAAGCCAACAACAACTGACTGGCTGACTGTTTTATAATGCATACTTATACAATAACGTTAACGCCGTCTGTTGTTCGAAATCATTTTTTTCGTTCGTTTCTTTTCATTTAACACAAAACATATAACACAGAGATGGCAATAAAATCTTCGATTGCTGTTTTGGTGAATAGCAGAAGAAGAAAAAGACATAAAACACATCTGTAGTTATAGGACTGAAACACCTGATTCTTAAACATATGTTTTCTTTCTTTCTTTTATTATTTTTCAATAAGCGTGATTTTCAATAAGTGATTTTCAAGTGAAAAATTGAAAAATAAGAGGAATAGAGAGATTATGCATGAAATTTCGTCGCCGAAACTTGAACCAGTTATTTTTGAACGTTTACTCACGAGCTCGAACATGTATGTTGTAAATATATGCAGTTCCCGAACTCGAACATGAATTTTTAGGCTCAAAAAGTAGAATTTTACTCTCAGAAAAATCAAAGAGGGCATTCATAAATATATAAAGCAAAGTAAATTGTACTCTCAGTAAACTAACTTGCAACTCGTGGAGAAAATGCGAACAATGAACGTAATGAACATGAAATCGACTAATTGTCTGAAACTGCTGCGAGACTATAGGAGAACCAACAATAGCAAAGCACGAACATGTTAGCCTGATTAGCTAGAGCTGAGGGGTATATTCATTTTTCAGAACGTTTGCAATGACCAGAAGTAAGATTCATAGACACCGTGAAGTACATATATATATAGTCTATAATAAGCAAAAACCTCTGAATTGATTTAAGCATGTCTACTTTTTCGCCTATCCATCTGCTTGCATAATGTCGGTGGTAAGCCTTCCCGTGATCGCAAAAATTAAACTATCGACTTGAAATTTGGCAAACACATTGAAAATTGTTGCACGTAGGTTAATATTGAAAATAGGCCAAGCCGATTGAAGGACGCGCCTACAGTACCACATAAACTGAGAAAATCTACCTTTTTCAACAAAAATAAAAAACTGGTTTTTTACTCGTTATTCGTAAACTATATAAAAAACCTAAAATAATTTGGATATATTCTACAAATGATGTGGTCGTACATGTACAAAAATGAGAAAAATTGACCTCGCCTATCCAATATTATAGTGCACCAAAATTTAATTTTTTTTCCAATATCTTTAAAACGTGCGGAAGCAAACTTTAAAATCCCCTCAAAGTATACAAATTCTTGGCCAGTTTCAAATTCGTAATGCACCTAAGTATGTCCGTCTTTTCGTTTGTCCAACTGCCCAATTGTGTAGTATCTATGGTAAACACTCTACCGTTTGCCAAAACAAACATCGCCTGCAAATTTGCAAAAGAATTTGAAAATAATCCAAACCAAACAAAAAACGCCTACAATGCCCATACGCCTATGCGACAAAAACTATGGACACCTTTGCTTTCTCGGCTTTTTGCTTGCCACTCATAAATTACACTACATACACCGCACACGCAAATTTTCACGCTTACTCTGAAAGTAGAAAAGATTAATCGCGCATACTCAATGGTATAAAGTACGAAAATGTAGTTCTTTCTAGGGTACAAAAGATTCCTCATGATCGGATATGATTTTCTTAACTGTTTACCTTATGAGCACTAAGTAGAAACTGTCAAGAAAATTTAAAACGAAAGTTTGATCACTTATAGCTTTTTGTGTGGGCGTGGCCGATTTCTATCATTTCGACTGCTCCATAAAGCGAAGCAAGTGAAACATAATCTGTATAAATATCTATTCCATACCGAATTTCGTCACTTTCAATACTCTCTGTAAAACTTTGGTTTGTTCTGAGAGAAGATTTGTTTGATTCTATCACCAAAATTTTTTATTGGCATTGTTATTGTAAAACAACCACTCTTTTGCTCTTAAAGCGCTCATTTGCTTTTAGCGTTAGCATGTAAAGAGAATAAGAACTTGTGTAAAGTATGTGAATAACGTAAAAAGCGCGTGCATCGAACAAGACAGAAAGACAGATAACGAACGAAATAGTTCGCAATTTATTTAAATAGTTGGTATAGTTGGTATTGCATACACTTTATGTGGACATACGTAGAAGATGAATATGATGAATATCGCAAAGAAAATGTTGTGTTCAAACGTACTCGCAGAATTTTTGTTTGCTTTAAATTGAAAATTGGAATCTAACAATCAACTGATATTGTATGAAAGTGACTTAAGTTTTTGAGTTCAATTGGTCGCTTCAATTTGACTGTTGGCTTTGTTGTAACAAGCAAGACAACTTTGGCATGCTGCATTGTATTTCTCTTGTTTCATTTTGTACATTTTCGTGTTATGAATACCGAGAGGAGTGTTCAGAATATTTCTCGTAACAACCAACTCTCGTCATATGAACATAAAAGAAAAGTAAATAAATATTACATTCACATGGTGGTTGAAATGTTGGTACTCAAATAATTTCTGCACGTATTTGTATATGCATATGTGAATTGGTATACATTTGTTTTGTTGCGCTATTTTGCAGGCAGCGTCTGCAGCATCTGACATTCAAGTGAAAGTAGCGAGAAAAATAGCATGCAATAATTTTGTATGCTTCGTTGCAATACATGTAGTGAAGAGAGAATAAATTGCGCACCGCTGGAGAGCAAAATAAAAAAAAAATCGTGGTAAATTATGTTTTTATGCGGAGTTATACATTTTTGGTCGGCGTAACTTACAGCATAGCAAAATTGATTTGCATTTTATACGAATGTTACAGGGGAAATAAAAGTGTAACCAATTATTGGCAACTTTGCTATAACTGGAGATGATAAAACTGAAAACCTAATATAATCACCGCCAGCTATGGATAATTGAATCTTGGTTGTATAAAATCTTGGTTGTATAGAATGTTGGTTGTATAGAATGTTTGGTTGTATAGAATCTTGGTTGTATCGAATCTTGGTTGTATAGAATCTTATAAAGAATTTTATAATATTATAGTAATTTCATACAAAAATGAACTCTACAAAATTTGGACCGTGACCGCCTATTTTTGTGTCCCACCTTGTGTCCCACGTAAGGATTAAAGTTGTACTACGTTGGGTCGCGCTTTGGGCTTGCTTCCCCATAAATACGCACTTGAAAAATTTGCCTTTATATAGAAACAAGATATAATTTTTGTGTTCTACAATAAAAGTAAGAATCTGGTGTAAGGTATTCAATGGTCGGTCTTGCCCGTCTATAATGTTCTTACTTGTTTTCTTTGTGTTTACTCATATGTGTAAACATTAATTTCGTAGTTGTAAGATCCTTTCTGCCTTAATTTCAACTAGTTTAAGGCTCTAACCTTAAGTATTGTCTAAAATATATAATACCGGAAACAGTAGATTGTTTTTTGAAATTATTTCAAATATTAAAAATTAGACGTGCAAATTGGATAGTGTGGTCGACTACGGATTACGTATTCTTTGGCAAGATTCGTTTTGTTTGCTTAGAGAAGGATTCTATTTTTATATGCTGTGCAACTTTAATGTCTACAAAATCTTGATAGTAAGTTAATTTTGTAATACAAATTTTTGCAGCTTGCTTGCAGTTTTGTAATAAATTTTATAGCTTGTCTTCACAATATATTTCATATCTCTCTGAAAGCGTTCGTAGCTTTTTAATTTGATCTTTTTTCCCTAATTTTCTCAGAACAAATAGTTTGCTGTGAAGGTGCGTAAACATGTGAGTGCCAGTTTACTATAATGCGTAATTATTAATTTGGCCTATCGTACCGCTATAACTCGACATAAAATATTTTGATTTACGTGATGTATGTGGCTATGCCGATCCAAGCTTTTATCAAGTAGACCCGCGTACTTTTTTGCATCTTTTTGTGGTGCTCTGCGTTTTGTTCTAAGTGAAAGACACCAAACTCCTCAAAATAGCGATCAACCGAAGACTTCATTTTTTCATTGTTGGCAAATTTTTCACTATCTGTTTATTTTTTGGAAATTTGGAAAGGTAAAATATAGAATGCATGAGCAAGTGGTTTGAATTTTCTGATTTTGATCATCGCGGTAGCAGATTCATGAACTGATGTTCTCTCTTGTCTGTTAGTCTGGTCCATAACATTTTCAGTTCGCTACCTTATGAAAGTTTCTATATGTAAATCAAGAACAAAACTCGAAAGGTACTTTATCATCTCTAATAGGCCGGCAAGAACCCTCTTTCATTAGCCAATGTCATTGTATTCCCTCTCTATTTCTCTCTCTCTCTCTCTCTCTCTCTCTCTCTCTCTCTCTCTCTCTCTCTCTCTCTCTCTCTCTCTCTCTCTTTATTCTCAGTTCATTTCTTATATACCTCTAACTGGTGTCGGCCGTTAAGATTATAGAAATCCACGCAGCTGTGAAAATTTATATCACATACCTTATGCACAATAAAACCCTATAGCGCCGGAATTGCGCTATTTTTATTTCTCTTACAGCTACTACTACTTTCTGTACATCTAGTCGACTTTCTCACAAAATGCAAGAATTTATCAATTTTTTATGATAAAAAATGATTATAGAAATGATAGAATATAAAATCCCATGAGATATAAATTTCTAAGTAATTAATTAAATATGAAGACCTCTCTAATCCCTTCCGTTCTGTGCTCTCTGGTGCTCTCGAAAGGTTTAATGTCATTGAAGCTGAAAAGTAAAAGTTCGTGTGTATGTTTTTGTGCAGTTACACTCGCTTACTTCTCTGTATTCACAAGCACGAGCAGCAATAAAAACGTTTTTATTGTAAATTCCATTTTACAGCGAAACCGCATCGTAAAAGTCCTCATAATTTAAGATATTAGATGCATATATACGCTGCAGTTATTAATATCATGATCGTAATTATCTTTGGTTTTATTCACAATCTAATAAATGCTAAAGTTTATCGCGAATCATCTATATTTGTCCAAGAAAGCGGTTTTCAGTCTATCTATATATTTGACATCACTCAATAAGTCTTCGGTTTGATACGCGGCAACACTGTTGACTGACCCACATGACATGTGGATAGCAACAATCTTCATAACGTGCAAGTTCCAGCTGTTGCAACGCTATTTTTTTGCTTGCTTTGGACGATTTTCGTCGATTGCTGTTCACTCAGCTGCGTGCCGATTTGACTCTGAAATGTAGTGATGAATTCCTCTTTCGTCTATCGTCATACATCATATGAAAAAATTTCTTTTAATTCGCCTAATCATAATCAGCCAGCGCTCTGTATTATCAATACGGTGTTGTCAAAACGTGGCGCTCGCTGCTGCCTTCTGACATCTTTAGGGAATCAGCTATCTAACGCAAGACCAGTTTTCGATCTTCAAAAGCGATTGATTTTGTGCCATTTTTTTGTCTTTTCTGGAACAACCGCATTATCGTCAGGTCAGGTCAACTGCAAGATCAATGCCATCGTTGTAGAGATGTAGAGCTTCTAAAATTTCTGTGCAAGCCTCTCTTGAAGTTATTTTTATACCGTTGTAGGGGATCTGTAGAGAGCAGAAAAAAGTTGATAACGACAACGCCTCGACTCTATGGTAGCTGTGTTAACAGTTTCCAAACCACTTGTCTTCATTTTTGCCGACTTATTAAAAATATGTGAGGTCCGGCATATCGGTCAGCTGAAATACAATAACAGCTGAAATAGCTTGAATTAACCATTTTCACAATGTTGTTGCTTGTCGGTCTTGTCGGTCAAAGATTATTGTTAGTTATGGGCCGACAACACTCGGTCTGTAATGTCAGAGGGGCGGGCATACATGGTTAAATAGATTCGGAGAGCTGCACTGCACTCAAAAATCTTATCTGAAATCTCCAGTGCTTACTTCTATTTGTTGTTACACGCGGATGTAATGTTTAAGATCGAATGCCTGTTAACTCTTAAAGTTCCGTCTTATGCTTGTAAACTTACAAACAGACAAAGATGGGAGTGTAGTCTCCTCTCTTGTTCGTTTGTAAATTTTTAACATTTAAATTCATAAAAGAGATATTTTTCTTGATATTTTTGGGAGGTGGGAGAAGACGGGTTATGCGAATTATTTGCGAAATAATGTGTATAACACGTGTTGGTTGGTTGGCTGGTTGGTAGTTATTTCTGGTTTTCCTCTTTTTTGCTTTTGTGTTGTTTTTTTTTTTTTTTTTCCTGTTGATCGTGGGTGTGACACGACATCAACGATTGAAATCAAAATAAACAAAAGGCAAATATGCTCATATAAAATGCAATTTCATAACAACACACCTACAGTTATACATTTTCATTATTATTGGAATTGCCATATTTCGTAAAGTGGGTCATATTTACTTGTCTACTGCAATGAATAGTTGTCGAGATGAAAATGCATAACAAATAAATAAATAAATAAATGTTCATATTCGAAATTTTTATTGTTGCAACATCGTTATTATATTTTAGGCATAATTGTGAACATTTATTATGTACACATTACATGAAAAAGAATGAAGAAAACGAAAAATAAAAATGTAGAACTATAAGAAGAAAATCACTCCCTAGTATGTTGACTTCCGTAAGAAACACACTCCGTATGCATAAAAACTCGAGCACAAATACACACGAGCACACGAAAGTAGTTGTCATTTAAATATACACACTTGGCACTCTTACAACTAAACTTTAACAAAAAAAAAAAAAACACACACACACACACACACACGCACATACATACATATATACATTTAGTTTTATATAGATGAATGCGTGTTATATTTCTCTGTCGGCATTGCGGAGGGTGTGTGTTTTCTGTTATTGCCCTAGTCTTTCTTTCTCGACTGAATCGTTTATACATGCCCACCAATAAAAATATTCTAATTTTGTCATTACATTTGTAACTTATTGTCGCACGCAACCGAGAACTTATAATTGCATAAATACTTCATTAAAGTGATTACTTTAAACCACTTAAGCATATGCATCTATGTTTGTATATATGTATGTACATATGCAAGCATGTATGCAGTTTTCGCGCCATATTACAACTCATGCACACTCGCTTAACTTAACGCGAAATATATTTTGAGATATAAATTCTATCGCATCTCAGCAAAATTATTTACCTCTCGTTTTCAACCTAATTTATGTCAATGTTATCTATCAGTACGAATTGTGAGAGATTTACATTCTACAGGCTCGGTAGAGCTTTCTGTATCGAAATCAATTTGTTTGTCTGTTTCATTGATATTTCGTTCATGTCTTTTATTTGAAGTTTTTATAAAAACTTCGCAAAATTCCCAAACAACATTTGTTCCTGGCGATGATGGGAGCTATTCGAGTCATTTTTAAAGTGCGTTGCCTCTAACATGGATAATTCCCACTTTCCATTGTTAAACATTTCATAAAAAGTCTTTACGCTTTTAATGCCTCCTATGATATGATGATAATCAAGCTTGAGTCGAACCATTTAGGCCATAGTTCTTAAGCTATCGAATATTCCACATAAATTGATCACGCTATTCCCATCAAACAAAAGAAAAAAAGAATCCCAGGTATGTTCGGACTCCCTTTGATTTAGGTGGTCTCTGTTTGACTGATATTCGTTATTAAAGATTTTAAAATGTTCAAAAGGAATTCATTAAGTAAATGTCCCTTCGTACCGAAGACGATTTTCTAGTCCCCTCTCCCGGCTGTATGTCATCTATTAGGTATTAGCTGCCAAATATATTCGTTGGGTAAATATTGAGTTCATTTGGAGTAAAGTCCTTTTAATCCATATCTGGCCAATATTTTACGTTTTATTTTACGCGTTTGCCAAGAGTAAAGAAACTCTATACCGAAATCTTGTATTCTAACCTTAAACAAAATCAATCGAGATATCTTTTTGCAATGAATGCCCGGGATAAGTTTTTCTTTTTCTCACATTTGCTGTTGGAAAATACTTTGGTAGAATTCAATATCAAATGTCGTTTCCCGTTTCCCGTCGACGATAATGCTTGTGTAAAGCTTATGTGAAGCTTGTTGATATGATACTCTTCGACATCCTGCCTTTCTTCCTTTTTTAAGTTCTACTCAAGACAAAACCCCATCAAACTTCCTTTTAGACCTGGTCCCATTAACCACTTTCCATATTCGCTCAAATATTTGATTCATACATAGCTTGGATTCCAAAACATCCAATTTGAATTTTTGTAATCAGAAAATTTATCGATTCCTGTAGAGCATTGGGCGGTCAGCGTAATCGACGAAAGCGTTGATTTTTGAGTTGTGTTGCCTTAACATTAATACCATTCAAATGTAAATGCGGGCAATGAATCCGTTAAAAATTTTCAGTTGGTTTCTTTGGTTTTTCTTGTGTTTTTTTTTCTTTTTTTCTTTTTTAATACTGTTTGTGCGTACACTTGTCAGATATAAATGTGATCAATTTTCAAGGAAGTTATGACGCATCGTTTTTAATGTACACAAACATATAGACATGAGAATGTTTGCTTATAAGAATAGCATTGAGACGTGTTTACATAAGATTCGAATGAGCTAACTAAACATATAATCAACCATACCGACTAGATATTTAAAAATTTTATTATATATCAACTTATCACCAACCATGTGTTAGTTTTCTTATACTCAAACACAAAACATTAGAACGTATTAATACGATCAGTTGACTTGTAACGTCTGAATTTTATTAAGTGCATGAGTCAAACGACAAGTGCATGCGAATCGATCTAAGTGCAAAAAGTTTATATTTTTTTTATTCCCGCAAATCTGTATCCACGTTTGTATCAACGCGAAAAGTGGACAAATCGCGTGCCCAGTTTGTTATATAATGAGCAAAAGAGAAGAGGAATAGGGTCCATGATGCGCAAATGATTTTAAACGAATGTGATACCGGATGAATCGAGTTGTAGACAATCTGTAAGGTTTTGATGGCACTTTGAATTCCAATAGACTCGCAATCGAATTCCCAGATGAGAGAGCTGGTCAGTATGCCGTAATGACATCCACATGAAATATGACAACTGAACTCTGAAGTAAAGATGGAGTCAGATATGCAGACACTCACACACCTGATCAACTTTTTGTTTTAAAAAACTTTAGGGAAACTGTGACTTTGTAAACCCTGCATGGGTACATACCGTTCTACCTCTACCTCTCGTTCAGTGGAAGAATCTTATTGCCAGTCCTTCCGTCTGCTCGAAAATTGATGTCGATAACTAAATCATTGCAAATATGAATTTTTGCATTTGATCTCAAATATGAATTTGTCCCATTTCCGGCTGTAGGATGGACGTTTTTTCTTAGAATAGACCTCTGGTCGATCTCCTATTGAATTTTGGGACACAGAAAAGTTTACACGATCAGCTGCGTGCTTTTGTAAATCTGTGGAATGGTCGGCGCTTTCGAATTGCACGAAATATGATGGGCAACGAGACGACGAACAACGAATGAACAAAGTTTTTAATTATAGGCTTCGCATTTATTGCCTTTACATAAATCCACAAATTAATTACCCCACTGACGTATGCGACATTCTGCGGTTAACGCGGATGCCTTTGCTTTTTGAAATGTCACAAACGCAATAGAGAACCGAGTTGATTTCATGTTTCGTCGATTGATATAAAACACATCTCATCTTGAAATCTAATCGTTAGTGTAACTTATAAATAATGAATTTCTTTATTCAATGTTATGACCGTACACATAGAGCTTACAAGCATAAATAAACACATGTGCGCTGTTTCATCTTTGATAAGACATTAAATAAGGAAAAATTACATCTTTCAGAATTTGTAAAAGTATACATACATACTCAACTTTATAATTGAAAGAAATTATTACAAGGTATATATTAACTTTGTATAGCGGACAGTAAGGAAAATCGAATAAATTTTCCTACAAAATAACAGTCGACTGATCAATCTTGTCAAGTTATACATACTCGCACGCAGTTACTAAATGGGAGCTGAAAAGATTTTCCAGTAATATATGCGAGAATTATTTTGCAGAGCAGGAAGGAAGGCATCCAATACATTAAAGGCAAGATTTCTTGAAAGCTACGAGTTATGTAAAGGACTAATTTGATAGTCTTTAGTTATAGTTCCTTCCATCTTCTAATAAGAGATAGCGGAAAATGACAATATATTTAATCAAAAATATATATGAGAATGATGTATACGTAACTCGTACCGTCCATATCAATACATCAATACATTTATGTTATTAATCCAAATTTCATCAAAAGAATGCACAAGTTTTGAATCATGAGCACAACAAACCTATTTTCTTGCTTCCGCAAACGGAATTGTTCTTAGTTTATGTTGCGTTGCAGGCGTCACCTTTCGCCAATTTTTACGACTACAGGAGAACATATACCACAGACCTTATAGACACGAACAGGCATGCTGATTAAATAGATATATATATATATATATAAATACATATAAATATATATAATAACATTCCGATCGTACGTTTCTTCTCCTCCATAGAGCCTATACAGAAATTTCTAATAATACGTTCTCTCTACTCACTCTTCTTAATACTCAGTTAGCTGTGCGGGTTGAGCGGGGTTAGCTTCTTCGTAACATTACAAGGGACATTACAAGAATACATAAAAACGTCATTATAAGAAATTATAAGAAATAAGAAAGAAGGAATCGGCGACTGTCGAATACAAATTTGGAGAAGAAAATCTTAATCAAGTTATTCACTCGCTCTTTTTTCAATTTTGACTGCAAATCCAAACGCGATTTTATGCACACGTACATGAATATGAGTAAAAGTTGTTTTTTATATATTTATTTTTTCCGTTTAACTCACAATTACAGAAAATAACTCAAAATTATATTGAAAACCACATTATGGCAAACGTGATAAAGAAATAATTTAAAAACTTAAAAAAAAAATAAGGAAAATTTTAAGTACAACTCAGTTATAACATTTAGCATGAATAAAGCTTAAATCTCTAATTATGCATTGGCCTACGCTAAAATTCATATTGTATTAACTGGTCTTTTGAGTATGTGTGCATACAACAACAACTATTCGTGAAAACCCGCTGCTGCACTTCCCATTGTTTCTTATTTGTAGAGCAGCAAAGCAAGTCAGCGGATAGTCTTTTGTTGCAGAGCTTAAGGCGCTATTGATTATTACAGGCGTCCCTCGTATAACACGGTACTTGTAAAACCCGGTTCCGATACAATTCCGTACGGAGTACGTACGTACAATTATAACGCGGTTTTAACACAACACGGATTTAAAATATCGAGTGTGCATACAATTGCGTCAGATAACTTTGAGAAAAAAATTGGATTAGCTGAAGTCCAGAAGGACTTGAGATAGATTCAGTTTTTTTTTCTTTGTTAATTTCTAAAACAGAAAGTGGGGGGAAAAGGATTTCCCCAATAGGATGCTTTGTCTAGTGAGGTGGAGAAAAGACAAAAAAGTCGGATCGCCTGCCAAGCGACAGAACCAGAGCAAGCCTCAAACGTTCTGTCAGCTACATAAAAGTTAATCCTCTTTGACTTTCGCCATAAGGCAACGAAGTGATAATTTTACTCCACCGATCAATTCGAAATCAATTTCTGTCCGATGTCCGTTTATGTATTCTTGTATTCAACTTCTAGGTCGCAATTGTTGAGTTATTCTGATGAAATTTGTTACACTGACGTGCCTAGGCCCAAGGTTGGACGTTCTTGAGAATGATCGAACCACTTTTTCTTCGTCTCAAGTAGGGCTATTTTTTGCACCTCAACGCGCATACAAGGGGTGCTTCATGACATATTAAACCTTTATTTGTCAAAAACGTGTCATTTTAGATATTTTATGATGAAAATTGGCCCATAGTATGTTAATCGTAAGTAACTTGCATCACATAGGTTTATTTTTTGAACACCCCATATAGTAATATATGGGCTCTTACGAAAGGTAAGCCCCTATA
The DNA here is from genome assembly GCA_001077435.1 of Glossina morsitans morsitans. Taxonomy (NCBI): domain Eukaryota; kingdom Metazoa; phylum Arthropoda; class Insecta; order Diptera; family Glossinidae; genus Glossina; species Glossina morsitans. Next base: position 2,095 of record CCAG010007412.1, on the reverse strand, counting down.
TGACGTTTGTTTAATTTGTAGTTTTATATGACGGAAGCAACTGGCAAACAAATAAAAACACAATAGTGTAGTAGGGACCACGGCCCACCATTGAAAGTACCCCACGCCACCCTATACTTGTTCGCATTGCTTGATTTATAATACATCCAAGTTTAAATTATGCCATTCTACGAGTGACATGTTAGTTTAGATAAATAAATCAAAAAGTTTTGTATAACACGGTTTAGATACCGCATGGTACCAAATAACCGTGTTATACGACCGACGCCAGTATAAAGTAGAATTCGAAAAATTTTCAATGTTTATTAAATTTTTTATATTTTTATATTAAAAATATTGTGTGTGTGTGTGTGTGTGTGTGTGTGTGTGTGTGTGTGTGTGTGTGTGTGTGTGTGTGTGTATGTGTGTGTGTATGTATAATAAATAACATGTTTTATATTTTTTCATTGTAAGCAGAAAATGCCTTAAGGTATACTTCAGCGGACTTGATACATTTTTTATTAGTGAATAAGAGCTTTAGAATGTTTTCTACATTCCATTATCTCTCATATCACAATTTTGTTTTAAAGTTTTGGCAAGCGTTCGCTTCATTTTTGGTAAACAAAAAGATAGCGAAATACATAAAAAAGATACATTGCACCCTTTAGCTTTAGATTCGCTCAGCTCTTTTACAATTTATAGAAAAATTGAAAGGGCGGACCTTGAGCCTTTTTCAAATTTTATCCCAATCATTTTAAAGCTTGGAACTATGATAACGATCCTAAGAAAACATCAGGGTCACATGCGTTCCAAATTATCTTCATAGGGTTAAAAGTTATGGACGGAAGTATCGACAAGTTATTGGTGCTTTCCGACGTGGTTTTAAATTCTTCTGCGTTGTGGGCGTGCCTGCGAACAAATCGCGCTCCATTTTTTAATTTCAAATTTTTAATTGATCAAGCGATGTTTGTGCCGAATTGCGGCTTCCTATCTTTATTTTTGCAACTGCGATGATTCAAAAAATTTGCCCTGAATCTAGTATTAAAGTCCTTCCATTTATTGTGTAAAACTAATAATTATTCTGCCTTAATAAACAATGATTTATTTACATATTAAATGGCTGTGTTAGGGCTTGTAACTGGAATTAAAAATGAGTTCCTCCCTGGTTCGGATGTCGTGATAGGTCTCAAGTCGGATAATTCTAAAGTAAAATGACATCAATAGATATGTTAGGAAGAAGATTGAGAGAAGTTGTTTGTCGTGACATAACTCGTGAACAGTTGACAAGCGTTTGATTCACGCATGACAAGCAAAAGACCTTTTTGTGTTTAGACGCCTGTTAAGACGTGTCTTTCATTCTCACCATCGACATAAAATCGCTATGAAAGTAAATTGTATTGATTGTTCTAACTATGAGATTAGGGATTAAAATCAATTAAATTTCATCCAATGAATCGCGACTGAAACTAAAGAGAAGTGCAAAAGCGACCACAGTAACGCTTGACGCACTTAATAAATATCCAATGATCAGTAAAGATACAAGTTGAGAATCGTTTTTTTCCCCCTGTAAATCGGTAATAGAGAGCACAAATGCAGAAGCAAGCGGAAGTAATGGTCAAGTGAACTGAAAAGATTGATTTTTTATGTATCCAATGAGTGCCTTATAGGTCAACAACCGCACTCATCCAGCATAACAGAAGTAATAGTCAAGTGGAGTATATTGACAACTAAAATGATTCGAGAAAATTTTTTTGTATCATTTGAGTATCCATTAATCACTGACGCGTAACAATAAAGATAGTGTAAACAATAATTAAATCTAGTGTTGCTATCTTATAAATGAATGGTATGAAGCAACAATTTTATACATGTACGTCAGTCATACCGTGAAAAAATGTGGAAAATTGCGAAATATGTAATTAAACAAAGCGCAGTCTCTGCATAATTAACGTACTGCTAGTATGCTATTACAAGGCAAAATGGCGCAGCCACAGTTTGTAATGCGACTAAGGAATCTTTCAGTTGATTGCGTCGATATTTACGATCTAAGCAACTCGCAGTTCAAAAATATTTCTTATATATATATATATATATATATATATATATATATATATAT
>CCAG010007411.1:0-162529 GCA_001077435.1 Glossina morsitans morsitans | reverse complement strand
ACGTTTGAAAGCATTTGCTATTCGTTCATAAACCCAGACAAACGTACTCTAATACTCCAGAAATGTAATAACACAACCTGTGATACAAGATATATTAAGTTTGGATGGATGGTAAAGTAATGCGAAGCATCAACGTACCCAACAGTTAAATTAGATTCTTTTGACCTTTCTCTACATAAAATAACGGTTTTTCATTTAGTATTATTGACCTGTTCAGTGTATACAGACGCTAACCATGGAACGCTCAAAATTGCATTTTCGACATTCATTACTTTTGCTTTATATCAAATAAAGACATCTGTTGCCGAAGCCTATCAAACACCTTTAGAAGCTGCTCGATCATAACTCTATTGTCGGTTTTAGTTTCAACGGTCTAAAAGCGGCGATTTTGTCCTGGAGGGCCAAGAAAGTTCGAAGACAATGAATTGCAAGGTTTATTGGACGAAGACCCAGCTCACAGCAGAATTCTCAGAACTCTCAAAGAATTGTCGAATAGTTGAGCAGTTGAGGAATGAACTGTTTCTAGAAGTTTATATGCGATGGGACAGATCCAAAAGGAGGGAAAATGGCTATCATACGACTGAAAATACCGTATGGAACAGTTTCAACATCGCGCTTTGATTGCTTGCCAGACAAAAAAAAAGAAGAAGAGTTTTCTGTAGCGCATTGTGACTGGTGATAAAAACCAATCTATCTACAGCAGTCCCAAGCACAAAAAGTCATAGTCTAATCCACGAAAGCCATCCGCATCGACAATCGAGTATTCATGGCCATAAGGATTTGCTATGCATATGGTGGGATCAGTAAGTCGTAGTGTGCTACGATTTGCTAAAATCGAATGAAACTGGTACTGCAGAGATTTACCGACGTCGGTTGTATAAACTGAACTATGTATTGTTGCAAACAAGATCAGTAATAGCGGGTAACAGATGCAAAGTCATCCTCTTGCATGACAACGTTCGGTCATACGTTGCGACAATTGTCAAGGAGTTCTGCCGCACCCAGCGTTCTCATCAGGCATAGAACCTTCTGAATTAACATTTGTTCACATTGATGCAGCACGACTTGGCTGGCACGCGGTTTCGAAATGCTGCAGAAGTGTGAAAATGGCCCAATGGTTGGATCGCTGCCAAACCAATGTCATTCCTTCGACACGGTATCGCCACATTGCCAGAAAGATAGATGGCGGGAAAAGTTGTAGAAAGTGATGGAAAATATTTTGGTTAACATATACTGGAACAATCTTTCTCCACAAATGCCTTTTTCAAGTGAAGAAATGGTGAGAATATATGCAAGCATCTATTGCATCGATCGATTCGGAAACGATTTAAGCTTGTCTGATGTCCCTGCAAGTAGCTTTATGTTCAAAGTCTCTATTAACTGTTGTGTTCCCTATATGGGTGACATGGTAATGGTTTCAAAGAAGTGGCAAAAGAGAAAGAGATAGGGTGGTGGTAACATCTTAAAAGATATGTACCCGTTCGGTAAGGGCTATGTACGAAACAACAAGCATAAATATTGGACGTGGATGTGTTGGTTGGTACAAGGTGGTATAAGGCCATGTTCCCTATATAGATGACATGGGAATGGTTTGAAAGACTTGACAAAAGAGGAAGAGATAGGGTGGTGGTAACAACTTAAAAGATATATACCTAAAAGATATATATATATACTACGTGCTATAGATTGATTATAATTTTTTGTTCTTTGGCTATTGTTTTCTTTTCACAACTTATCTACGACCCTCAACGAAATGTGCTTATACTTTTGTTTCGACCTTACTCCTCAACAACATTCCAAAAATACATGCAGCCACTTATATGCGATCTCTGGGACGTATCTGCCATTGTTATAAGTCAAAGCATATAATTGTCTTATTCTTTGGTGTGATATAAAACGAGTCGCTATGGTAAGCGCCCTTGTTTGATTATTTAAAGCGTTTCCAGTCACGTGTACCGTTTTCAGTACAAGCTAAACCCCATCTGTGAGACTCATAATTAATTTATGCCACTCAGTGCTGTTTACAACATTCTTAAAGGGCTCTGCCGATAACGGTGCACGCAGCCTATCGATCTGCAAATCCTTCCGGTGTCATTTGGCTTAATTATTATCATGAGTCCTGCCTTCTCTTAGATGAAAAGAAATTTTAAATGTTTTTGCAATTTTATATTTGATGTATTATGAATTTGATAATGCATTTAAAGTTGCAGAACGTCTCAATAACGCCCCTCTCTTTTGTTATACTGGTAGCTTGTCTGTACGTGTGTACACGTACTTTTGTCCTCTCTCCACAGAGCAATTTTGGAGGTAGTTTGATGGAGCTTGGCACGCTGACGTGTTTAGGCCCAAGGGCGAACGCTATTGAAAATGGTTCAGATCGGGCCAGCTTTTCGGCCACTCCCCATAAAACGAAATCAAAATGTTGCTTGTGAAAACTGTAGGTTGAATGGAAAGAAAATTCGTTCGTAATAATAATTTGATATGAAAATTAACTTTGCCGAATTTGGATCACGTGACTCGTATCTTTTGGACCTTAATCCATGTAAGGATTCTAATGAAAAATAAGACTTTGTTTGCCAAAGAGCTCTAATAGGGAATTTGCACAACACAGATCTCTTTTTTGGACCATTTTAAGATGAAAACTTAAAAAAAAAACTTTCGAGTTTTATTTATTCACTTCGCTACAGTAACTGCGTGTACCACAAGTTCCACATACAAATACGTATGCGTATATCTTCGACGAGAGATAATATAGATATCTCCCATATCTGTTGCATGACTTCCTTTCGTCGGCTAAAGATATTTTAAAATAAAGAAACACAAATCTCGAATCAAGCAAACTTTGAGAGCACTCCTTAAAATTCATGACGACTTATTAGATAAGTGCAGTGGAATAATGATACCGCTTGCCCTACATATTATATTCCACAATTATTCATCAAATGTAAGGCAATTTCGAAAGTCAACTGAAGTAACGTTAAATAAATGTTTAACACGCAGTTCAATTACCCATTAATTGTGCTGAATGATCTCAAAGGTAAAACAGGTTCTCGAACCCGAATAACGTTCATGTGACACGCAAAATATGTTACATGTCACTTAACAATTAATACGGGTTATTACCTGTCGCAGCAAAGTTCTCTTTATCTCAAAGCAGTTTAAGTTTGTAAAAAAAAAAATTATTATTTTCTTTGTTGTTTGATCTGACGCATCACACATCCGTCTCAGGGGTTCAATATTAAACACTTTTACGTAATAATAGCATGTAGGCTTGACTTTCTCTTAAGAGGGTTGTTTTTAGTGGATGTTATAAATTCCTAAAATCAATCTGTTCCATTACGTCTGCTTCCCTTTTCGGTCTTTTGCAAATGTGTATAAAATTGTTGTTGTTGTTTTTTAAATACCTTTAACCTACTAACCCAATTTATTGATTTTTGCACTTGCGTTAATGCCTTTGAGAACTTACGCCGGTTACAAGATGTCGGAATTCCATTAGTTGTTTGTGGTAAACACTCACCTGCAAAGAAAAGTAGGAAAAAATAAATGGTGAATAAATTTAATTTTCATTAATTTATTGTTTTATAGTTCAGCGTAATTCAGTGGAATATTAACCGAACACACAAAAAAACAAAAAATATTAGATAAATCAGGAGTTCGCTGTACGTTCCTAAGTGATTAATTCGCTTAAAGATGTTATGCTGCCGCAAGGTTTGCCAAATGATGCAGACCAGAGCTGGTCAGTCGGCCAGTCAGTTAGTGATTGTTTAGCGATACGATTAAAAGATTAAAGGCAATATTTAAGTAGCTCTTTTGGCGCCATGCGAAAATGAAATGCTAAGGCGTAACCATCACCATATTGAAACAAACTTTGACTCATGTACCTAACAAACATTTTTTTGCTGATACTATGCGGCGGCGTAACAGCGCAACGCTCTTTCTTGCGAGGAAACCAATTCTTCTTTTTTACTAAAGATCTTTTTGATCGCGTCGCTATCACATCCCGATTTTCAATCGATTGACCTCATATTTCAACGACTTTTTTCCATCTCAACTCATACGTCACATTTTCTGGCTTCGAAAGAGCGCAGGTATAGCAGTTATATCGATGCCGAACAGAGGTTTCCAAAACTTTTCTATATTTTTAGTTAAATGTACTCATTTTAAATACATAAGTTTTCGCATTCCACCTAACATCCGTTATCGCGTCATTTTACAAAATTTTCATATCCAAGTTAAAAGAGACTGGCTAATGACGTGCTCGTACAGTTATGAGTTTATTCTAAAAATACAATTACACCTAATTCTCTTTTTACACGATAAACACGTTCCCAAAAAATACGTGTAAAAAAAAAAATTGTGTAAAAAGAGAATTAGGTGTAAAAAATATTAAAAAGTTCTTGTTAGAGTTCACGTAATTTATTTCGTGCTTACACATTTTAATTCATTAAATATTTTATAAAAAATAACTTCTACTTTGGGAAAAGGGAATTATATCTGAAGTTCATAAATATAAAATCGTGTTAAAACAAAATAATTCGTGTAAAAAAAGAAATCTTTTCTCTTTTGAACTCGTATTAAATCAAATTCGTGTAAAAAGAGAATTGGGTGTATATCACCAAATAATGGCAAAGTGAAAGTGTACTTTTCGTAGGTCTTTATTTAAAAGTTGTTTGTTGTTAAGAAGTTGTGCTCAATTTATTATTATTATTATTATTATTATTATTATTATTGTAACTTATTTATTCAGAGAAATAAACTTTAAAATTAAATTCCAAAACCACTAGCATCTAAGGGCTTCATCGGCTTCATTCATCAAACTCTACCACACTTGAGATTTGAATCCACGACCATTGTGTGTGTTGTTAATCGTCATCCATTGCCTAATCGAACACTCACGCTTTACCGTAAATTAGTTAGAGAATTGTCGCAAACAGTTGAATCTGCATTTAAGATATTGAAAAGAACTGCAACTTTTGGTATATAAAGGGTTAACATCGAAGCAATTATACGCAATAAATATCTTTGCCGTAACTTAAATGCGTAGTTGTTTGCCTTGTGACTAAGTTTCTTGCTATGTTTTATTTGTTCTTGGTTTTTGCTTTTTTTTTTTTATCAAAAATATTTCTAGGAATTTTCACCATCATCACAGTTTCAATAGGAATTTTCATAAAACTAATTATAAGCATTCAAGTACTTTACGCTATTATGCTCGTCCGCATAACTATACAATATTTTGTTGAATTGTTTTGCATACCGCCATGGGGAAATTATTAATTTGCCCCAAAAGAACCATAAACTCATAAAAAGAAAACGTTTGTAAACATCAATTCACAAAATGAAACAAACATAAGCTAAGCAAAAAACAAATAAAAGAGATAAAGCAATTAAAAGTTTTCTGATCCTACTGGAACGAATTCTTGAGACCCTTTTTCTTGCGAATGGATTCGGGAAAGCAAAAAACAAAAACACTATTTTTCCAAAAGCAAACCAATCTAAAAAAGCATAGCAAGCCGAGTCCGTAATGTACTTCCCTCTTAGGATACGCCATAAACGAGCTTATTATGTATGGTGCATCTGGTATCCCGATGAAGTCGGCTACACAGCTGCACCTCGCAAATGTAAAGAATAGGAACACTTTTATATACCATATATGTATATATTTCGACATAGGATCAAAGAAAAATAAAGCATCGAGTAAAGCATAGCTTTCTGATTTATCTGAGTCTTACTTACTCACTTACTGTGTTTTGAATTCGCCCTACGTTGCTTCTTAAGCGAACACACTCGCCAAGAGTAATCGTTAAGTATTTGAGAAAGCGGAAAATATAGTGGAAATATAGTGGAAAGAACCAAAACTACTTCTTAAGGCGGTAAAGATCGATATATATTGAAGAGGTCTTCAAATTTCACATTTGAACAAACGTCTTGAGAAAATCTTGAAATTATACGAAGTTCTATCGGCTTCAATGTTATTCGACCAGTAACGCTAAGAAATACGAGTAAAGTCCTTTATAAGATCGAAACGCAGTGAATTTTCCGAAATTTCATGCGGGGGCATCATATGGTTTTTTTGCAGGGCAAGTTATAACTGTGCATTTGTACTGAACACGCAGAAGAAGACATAGATCAATTTATTGTATTTCATTATTTTATTTCCATATGTATGAGCAAACCCTACACCGTACACCGTGTGTGATTACACAAGACTGTTGCTTCTTCCTTAAGCGTTTAATTTATGTTGCACGATAGTCAGGGTTTAGATGGTTGCTGCTTTACTTCTTAATGAATGGCTGAATGAATTATGCAATCGAAGTGTCGAGAAGTTTTTGAAATTTTTGATAAACATATAGTTGCTTAGTTCACAGTTGTTCGCTTGGGAGTGGAAATGAGATTTGTTTTTGGTAAGCGGATGCTGGGACTTGTCCCCTTTACTGCAAGCGCGACTTACTCATATAAAGAAACAAGACTTTTTTAATAAAATGTTTCTCAAACTTGATGAACAATAGGTCGGTGTTCCAATGTTGCGTCGAGACAAGGAAATGATGCAAAAACTTCATAGAAAATTGTTAAAGTGGAAAGAGAAACCACTGGCAGATACGGATGAGGAAACCCGGTGGCTCTAATTCGTTAGTCGTGTTCATTAAAGGAAACAAAGGCTCATCTATAACATCAATTGCAAAAAAGAAATAATAAAATCAATATTCATTTTGGAAGGAGTGGACAAAGAGAACTAAGTTGACAAAGCTTAGATAATCTCCAATTTCTAGGCCATGGATCGAATTACTACGTGAAGATTTCAGCACGAATTTAGAGTCCAGTATCAAGTTTGGGTCTAGCGAATTCCCCAAATTTGTTTTCATTTCGATCTGGCGTTTGCGTTTATTGATTTTTCTGTCTGTCTGCACTTGGGCTTCACTTGGGCTACACTTCAGGATGTTTAATGCATGTCTGCCAATTAAAAAATTTTTGTGCCCTCCAAGTACTTGTTTTCAGTTCAATTTAAATTTTGTCAACGTCGATCGCTAAATGTCGAAAGATCTGTCTCCTTATATCTCTTAAAGCCCATTATTGATTGTCGTAGTGAACAAGAACATTAAGGAAAAGTGCTTCTCTCGGAAGACCATATATGATGATGTTGCACATGTGTCCCAAAAGATACGAAGTCTTGTTTGTTAAAAAGTGAAAAATCGTTCCGCGAAATACGTACAGTGTTGTATATGTAATACGGAAATATTTGTTAATCACAACGCACACGAGGAATTGTATTATTATGCAGACCTCTTGTGAGGAAGATGACATGCCTTAATAAATGAAGTATGTTCTCTTTTCAATATATACATATACATATATATAGGGATACAAGCACTCATCATTAGTTTAATTTGTTTAATTTGACAGCAGAAGGAGGAAAAGCAGTACAATTTAGGATGTGTTAATATTTGTAAACACTTGGTCTTCCTATTTCTCCAAAACTTTTGCTGTTTTCCCCATCAATGTGTATGTAGAGCACTTATGTTCTTGCTTTTTGCTCTGCTCTCTCAAGAGGGATACAAAGTTATTTAATTACGATAATAAAAAATAAAGAAAAGTTGTCTTTATTCTATTCCTCTTAAAAAATTTAATTATTCTCAGCTACGAATTTGTACGAATTCTTACTTGGAACAAAAATTTTTATTAATGGAGAACGAACTTCAGAGAAAAAAACAACTCTGGGTGGTTTGCCATTTCAAGGTTTTGTCGTCAGTTAATGCCAAGTCCTATGTTACAATATTCTCTTTGAAACATTTCAGCCTAACAACATTCCAGCTTAACAACTTACTTGCTCCTATTTAACCACATTTTGCTTAGCTTATGACATGCCCACGTCATTTCTTTGCAGGAATTTATTCGCCCAAAAAAAATTGTTGTATAATGAAGGCGACAGTTAGTGGGAACGAATAACGACTTACTTCAGATTCGCTTGAGAAATCAAGCGAGCGATACAATCGAGAAAGCAGACGAAACTCGCACAAAGAGAAGGTTCCCCATCACATGTAAACGTGAAAACGTTACCGCAAAGACCCCTTAACGTCAAAGCAATTCTGATTTAGTTGTCATACAACAAGCTAACGTAAACTAAAAGCTCTTTTAGCTGTACTTTCGCTTTAGCTAGCAGGCAAACCAAAACCTAGAACCCATTTGTGCTATGTAACGAATTTATATCTCTGACCTACTCTAGCTACTAAATGCGGAAGCTTTGGAAACAATATAAATGACTTTTTCGACCCTTCTTTTTTCTTTTCAAAGTTCCTCAGATCATATATTCTGTTTCCAAACATTTTAGGAATTGGTTGCGGTACTTGGTTGCTATAGTTTTTGCAATTTCGTCAAGTACTTTTTTGGAAACAACAAAACAAACAAGTCATGAATATGGAAACAAGTTTATGTCCGCAAATATGGTTTACATTGTATAAAACATTTTTGAATCAGCCTAAATACTTATCTGAAATCCTCCCTAACTTTATTCTCAAAGACATGCTTATTAGAAGACACGGCGCTCTCCATAAGTAGTTGGTATAAACAATGAAAAAGTTGCAGCTTAGGATTATCGGTCGGTTAACCAATCTAGAGTATTTCTATATCGAATTTCGAACTAGTTTCCATTAATGTCTAATATTTTAAAGATTGTTCTCTCTGTTGTTTTTTCTATTATATGACCAAACACCCAGGGAATGCCCCTATTCCCCCTGTTATACAGCATAGGTCGGAACGAAGTGAGGAAAGGCAAAAAGATAGGGAAGCGGTTGCAGCCTAGTGAGTGTGTGTCCAATCGGCAAGTGTTATGCCTTCACCGACTGACGATTCACTATGGCTGTATGACCAAAGTAAATAAAATAAAAAAAATCAAGGCCACTCCATGAGTAACTAATATAAATATTTAATGTCTCTCTATTTTTTTGGTGGTACCTTTCTACTAGTAAGGTAAGCTTCTGGCCGTCTTGTTTTAATTTTCTTACCATCCAGTCTTCCTTTTATAATGCTGCTGCTGCTTTTTGTTTACTGTTGGCCTGGATTCGATTATTTTTGTCTATATAGCAAGAATTTTGCAATAATTTGCAAATTCTGCAAAAGTTAAGCAGAAGTGAAGAAATTCTAAGTAAAATTGTATTTTTATTTTCAATTCTATAGATAGATGGACAGGCAGACCAGTTAAAATCAATTTAGACAATATTTGGACACGATCAGTGTAGCATAAGTTGAGCTAATACATCCTGTGTGAAAAGTTGTGTAGCCGCAGAAAGAACAAATTTTTATTTATCAAAGAAATTAATCGAATGTCACTAAGGAATGTTGTTTTGACGTTGCAGTTAGCAGAGCAATAAGTTCGAAAGACAAGCTTCAACTTCGGAGAAAGAGTAGTATGGTGCGGCAGAATTGTGTCGAATTTTTTTAAATAACTAATATAATAATAGGCTTCGGCCCCAGCGGAAGTTCTTCAGGGCATTCAAAATGCATTGCTGCAAAATGAGGGGTGTATTTATTTTGCCAAAGTGTTTGCAACGCCCACAAGGATGCTTCAGAGACCCCGCAAATTAAAAATATATTCTTGATGGGCATCAAATTCTGAACCGATTTAAACATGTGTGTCCGTCCGTCTGTCTGTCCGTGTAATGTTTGTTGTAAACATTCTCTTGGCTGCAAAAATGAAACTACCGATTTAAAATTTGGTAGAAACCATGGAAGTTCTTCCACGCACGTTGGTATTGGAAACAGACGTAATCACTTAAAAAACACGCCTACAATAGTACCTGAACTGGGGATACCTCTGCTCTTCACCAGGAATAAAAAATTTGATAATTTATGCTATGGGCGATGCTGTAGTATTTTTACAAAAGTGGAATAAATCGGCCACGCCTACTTAATTGTTTAGTGTGTGATGTCATTTTTCTTTCAAAACTTTTATAGCGCACAGAAGCAAGGCTCAAAAACCCCTTAAAATATACAAATTCTTGGCCAATTTCAAATGCAGAATGCACGTAAGCCGTCCGCAAGCATATGTCCATGTGCTCGTCTGCGCCATTGCGTAGTATTTACAGTAAACATTCCCCCGTTCGCAAAAATAAAGATATCGCTTACAAACTTGCAAAAGTATTTGAAAATGATCCAAATTTTGCAAAGAACACGCCTACAACGCCCACACCTCTATATAATAAAAATTGCAAACATCTTTTTTCTCCGTGTTTTACTTTTTCTTGTTACCCTTTTCTAGGAACACGGTGATGGGTGTAAAAGATTCGGTCACGACCAAATATAATCTTTTCACTTGTTGGGTTATAAAAAGTATTTAACCTAACAAAAATTAAATCGAAAAAAAAAATCACAATAATCTTCCCGCTCCTTTGAATAATACCCTTAGAGATGCTGCTGCCCCGCCGTCAGCTGGAAAGTAATAAATATGCTTACATTTACACTTACGATCAGAAAATATCGCTACACTAATAGTGGGTAAGTAGAGTAAACAAATAAAATTAACAGGAACGTCACAAATTTGTATTGCTTAGGTTCAATTATTGGTTTCGATTCGGTACGAGGTGATGCGGCAGTGACAAGTTGATCGTAACAGGCATATGTACGCGTAAATAATGTCCACACAGTCCGTAAACACTTCGCATCAAGTAACATGGAAGGAGAAGAACCTCTATTCATGTAAGATGCTGTACGAATATGTTCACATCTGTGTAGATTTTAATTTATTTGAATAGTGTTACCTACACTACAGGAAATTTCTACATACTTTCTATTCGCAATATGTCGCTTGTATGTGACAGTTGTTGCTAGAGAGTAAGCTAAGTGGTATTTTGTTACGATATTTATGTAGCAACGCGGACATAAAGTCGCATATGTGCAAAATGCAACACAATGCATAATAATGATAGTCTTATGAAGAGAGAAACAACAATCGAATACCTGTTTATGTACAGATAAAAAAATCACATTTTGCTTATAATGCATAAGATATTCTCACAAATTTAACAATGAGTTGGTACTTGAAATAAAAAGCACAATTTCCACAATTAGTATCGCAACAACAATGAACGACAGTAACACAGCAATAGCAACAGCAACAGCAACAGCAATAGCAATAGCAAGCAATAACAATAACAACAAGAACAACAACAACAACAATAACAACAACAATGGCAATGCACGTATAGTTATGTAAAAAATATCTCCATTCAAAATATGACAATGGAGACACAGCTCAAGATGATTACTTTGAATTAGTGCTTAAAACCTATTCTTTTAATTTATACTCAAAGGGGATTTGAGAACGTGAAGCAAAGACCTGCTGCTGTCAGTAGTTTGGAATAGTGTGTGTTTATCTTTATGTGTGTGCGTTTCTTCTTTTTTTTTTTTTTTTTTTTTTTTTCAATAACTGATCTATTTCTGTCCACTCAGCAAAATCGACGCTATGCGCTGAAATTGCTGTAATTATGGAAACGAGAACGCAATGAAATGAATCCATTACACTTATGTACGTAGGTGTGGAAATTGATATTAATCAACATAATTAAGCGCACAAACAAACAAATATATATAAGAAATATAGTGAATAAAGGGTTAAATCAATTAAAGGACATCGATCCCTAATGGTAGATAGTGAACACAGCGCTAGAGATTTCTATTTAATTCCTATAACAACAACGCTAACCGATGGGATGGATGCCCGTTGCGTTATACCTAAGTCAGTTATAATCCATTAGCTGTTATTTTTGTGTTCACACTTAACACACACTTACACTATTACGATATGTCAAACTACGCTCAAACTGAAATCGAGTCTATCCACGTGAACGGATACCAATGCTGGGGGTCTGCATATGAGTTCTAAATCATTGTTTTTTCTTCCTCTTCTCTTCGGCATGATCAACGACTCAATACGTGTATCAATGGTGATGGTCAGAAAGAAGTGGGAAGAGAAAGATAAGGGTGTGGGCACAGCCTGTGGCGTATATCCCCGATTGGTAATGGTTGTGCGTTCAACGACCGAGCATACACCCAATAGCTATGGCCATACACTAATCGTAATTAAAGTCTTGTGTACCGCCCTGAGGACGTAACGCGAGTATGTTGACTTGCTAACCGCGCCTTTTTAATTTTTTGGCTATGCGGTAGTCCAAGATGAATCCTATGATCCATCTATCTTGCCTGAGTATGAGCTTATTGCGAATAATAAATGGAATACGTCCCGATCCATCTGAATTGGAGAGTGAGTGCATATCAATCCAAAAACTATTATAATCAATTTAGGTTAAGCTCATCTGAGCAACGAGTTAATCAACCTGGTTAGCTGGTACTAGCTATGGCACTATTTTCGATGCATTTTCGAAATTTGAACTTATCAAGATAAGAAGGGCTTAGCTACTAAGATCAGTTTGCTTTGCAAATGAGTGCATAGAGTAGAAGACGCCACAGTGAGTTAACTTAGTTAACAACCAAACCATTTTCATTAAAAATAATAAATAAGTGACTATCGCCTGCGTGCTTAATCTATAATGCTAACGAGAGTAATGAAAGTATTACCATCAGTCTTTTGCGTCACATTTGCAGTTAAATATGATATCAAAGTTAAGCCCTTTTACAAATACCACGATGTACCTACCTCACAGACATATAGACAGAAAGGAATCCTATGGAGTATCAGGAAGGCCTCAATCGAGGCAAAAGTTGTTGGGACAGAGCATGTGCATTGATATGCAATGATTTTCAGAAGAGTAACGGCAGCATCACATTCGGTAATTTCTTTATCAGCTATGAGTTGAGCCATCAATTGATCAATTAATAAATAGTTTTCTTATCTCTTGAAGCATTTTCTCTTTTCTATGTAATTGGAAATCAATCATATATAGAACATTTTACGCTTGTATACGGCTTGTTTGAATAAATTAATTAAAAAAAAACATTTTAATTATTCCCGCGATTCTATTAGCGCCCGAGAGGCACATCGTGGTATGATTCATTATAAAAACGGGAGTGGTACGATTAGGAAGGATTACTGGTTAATTCATGGAAAGAACAACCAATTCACTCGTAGTAATTAGTTTTAGTTAGCTTGCTAGCAGCTGATCCATTGCAGTTTATAGGTCGTATGTTGTTTTAGGGCCCGATGCGAACTGTTTGGAATAACTACCAACTCTCGAATAGTACTATTCCCTATTACAACGACCTGCGCAGAATTATGCCAACTGAAGACTGACGAGCAAATTTCAAATTAAAGAGACATCTTTAAAGGTGAGCGCAAACGCGCCTCTTATAGTGTTAAAGCTATGCTGGCGACATTTGAGGTAAACCAAGCTTAATCATTACCCTGTTAAGGTCATATTCATTTGAAGTGTCGTGAAGAGAACTTTTGAGAAATCTATTTGCAATATTGACATAGCAAATTTTCAACTGTTAGCAAATAAATGTACAATAAGTTTTGACGGATTTACAAAAGGTGGCATAACTAGCACTCAGTCGTTTTAGACCACTTCGTAGCTGTGTTCATGTCATCTTTTCCCTCTAAAGATCAGTTTGTGTCACTTCGCTGAACTGAAAACCACATTCTTTCTTAGAGCTCGAACTAAGCCTTTATGGATGATGAATAGTGAATGCGTTACGATATCCAAAGCCCAAATAATTATGGGACAGAATGGGGGACCCATTAGCATCGACGATAAACTTGACTATCTATCTTCCAACCAAATAAAGCCATCGCTAAAGAGTGCTAGCAACAATAATCGATCACATAGCAAAACTCGGACGGGAAATGTTTGCAGTTCTGCGTTCTGCGGACTCTCCTACTCCAAAACCCTTCAAAATTTATTTGTTAACAGTTAACCACATCGCGCTTAACCCGACTAGTATCTGGAGAAAATGAGGCATTGTTGACCAAGTCATCTCGTCGTTGCAAGGCAAGGCATTGTTTTTTTTTTTGTTTCTGGTTCATACACTTTAAGCGCACAAACAGCTTGCAATTTGTTAGAACTTGTTGTTAGTTTTAAAAAAGTACGTACCGAAAATTGAAAAATTTCTCAAAGAAATTACGACCCAAACTGGTAGTTGTTGTCATTATATCATAAAATTCCATTTAACTGAGAATGTATTTAGAAGAAGTGCAAGGTGTTCTGTGTGTTTGTTTCTATATATTCGGATATGCAGGCGCGTGTGTGTATAAATTATTCAGCGCATAAGTTAACGGAAACATTAAGCCGAACGTAGAATGCAGATATAACCGTTATACGTATATATTATCATTGTTACACAATTTTTGCGCTTCTTTTTTTCTAATTAATTTTCACATGTGTATGTATTTTAATCTTTATTTGTTTTCATTACGTATTTAGAGAAATAATTTCAGGATACTTTTTACTGCTGTTTCGCGAGCGAGCCATAATCGAATATTAATGACAAGAAAAAAAAAAAAAACAACATATGTGCACTTGATTGAAAATTAAACAAAAAGCGCTTGGATATATATATATATATATACTTGTATTTTCTTTATTTATTTATTATTTGAATTTTTTTTTTTTGCATTCGCAATAATTCTATTTTGCTTTCGTCGTTTCATGCAAAAATCAATAAAATACAATGAACATAATAAATGTTCATACAATTATGTATGTGCGTGCATGTACATAAGTATATTTTAAAGCGCCTTGTAAATATTAATTAACTCGAATAGAAAAACATTAACAATCAAATCACATGTCATTCATTCATTCATTCATTCATTCAGGCATATTTCGTTGCAAGCATTTAATGCTGTTTTGTTTTCATATCAATTAAAAAAGAAATTCTTAACACGTTTATATGCACACATATATATATATATATATATATGTATGTATATGCATATATAGATGTAAACAGCAATTGTGATTCTTTTCACTTCAACTAGCTAGAGTAAGTATATTGCGCGACCCAAACAATAACGCAAAACGTATAGTGGACGCATTCGTTCGGTTTGAAAGTAATTCGGCGACTAACTATGTCGTGCTGATCCAGCTGAGTTTGTTGTAAAAGCATGTACACATGCAGATTAATACACACACATATACCACCGAGCACAAGCAAGTACATATCCAATTGTGGATGCCTTACGGTGCGATCCGTACACAATAGCTATTTGTGGAT
Organism: Glossina morsitans morsitans; assembly: GCA_001077435.1. Taxonomy (NCBI): domain Eukaryota; kingdom Metazoa; phylum Arthropoda; class Insecta; order Diptera; family Glossinidae; genus Glossina; species Glossina morsitans. The sequence goes on along the minus strand of CCAG010007411.1, from coordinate 147,370 downwards.
AACAAAAAGCAAAGAAACCAAAAAAAAAAAAAAAAAAAAAAAAAACAAATAAATAAAAAGACTTCGTTTCGTCGTTAACGACGTCGTTGTAGTCTATATTTTCTGTCCGGCTGCTATGCACAGATAGACGGTCGTACATACAATGTTTGTTTGTTCCTATCTTCGTGTTGTATTCTTTAAAGCTTTTTGTATCCGTTGAAGTGCCTTTCTTCTCTTTCTTTTATATCCATGATTGAATGAATTATTTTATTTATAACCAGGGCTACAAGATTCGGACCGGAATCGAATAAAATTTAAAAACCGGACTTCTTACAAATCAATCTACATTTGCAAACACTGCGCGTTCATGATTGTGCGTGTGTTTGTGTGTATCTGTCTATCTATCATTCTCCAACAGTTGGATATATACATATATTTTTGAACCGATTAAACAATGTGTACCCTCCTTTCGTCAACCTAGCGAGTTCAACGCTTATCTTTTTAATACGGGGACACAAAACTGTAATTGTATACCTATCCACTGTGGGATTAATCTAAATACATGCCCGTCTACACACTGCCGAAAAATGAAGAAAAACTAGAATCTTACTTATCCATAATTTATCCTATGCGGGGTATGCATGTAAAGGTGTCTTGGATGTGCAAAATAGCGGTTTAGCAAAAAATGCACAAGACATCGAATTCATATACATATATATATATATATATATATATCACTTTTATGTAACATATAGATGTCTATGATCTGAGATCGCACCTTTTGCTCCCTGTTGTGTAATGAAAAACTATATATGTTAAGGTCAAAAATGTCGGAGTCTGTAAACGGATGCATGCACGTGTCATTGATAAGCTAGTTAGCTCGCTCGTAAAAGGGGTTGGGGGAGGATTTCAATTTTTATCCGCCAGGCACTTCATAGACGATTACGTGGACGGAGCTTATTTACTGAACGAGCTGGATTTATGTCCTGGGCTATTCTACACCATCCCGTAGCATAGTGGGCAGGGCAGGTGGCAACCGCCATTGTATTCTTATACTGTTTTCTTTAAAACTTGCGTGCCAGTCAAGTATAAAATGTCACTTTGATACTTCATCTAAACATATATAGGGACACATCAAAGGCTCATCATCTCAAAGCTTGTTCCGATGGACTCCTGGTAATGACAACAGTTGTATATAATTCAAAAACCTTAAAAAATTTGTTCCTCACATTTGTTGCCCACATGGATGGAAAAGAGGGCCAGGATGTTCTAAGAGTTGCCTTGAGCGAGCATGAATTTTTTTCGTCTATTTATATTTTTATAGGGCTTTGGATTTGGGATATAGGTTAAATTTATTTCTTCGAAGGAAGGATTAATAGAGTTTTTTCAACTTAAGGAAAATTCTATTTTCTAAGCGGAGAGGTGGGATAATGTTTGAGTAATTATTAGTTGCAATTGGATTATAACGGCTTGTAAGAGGGAAGTGGGTAAACAGATAAACTTCCAACTAGAGGATCCAAATTCGACGATTTTTACTTACCCAACTTGGAGTCAAAGATTACCCTATGAATTTTTTGTTCTAATCACGAATGAATTATTCTAAGTTTTTAACGATGCATTAACAGCATAACGACAACGTAGCCTTTTTCCAAATGTTTGTGCCAGAGATTGGTAATATTTTACTTCTCATACATCGAGCACGCATATTAGCTATAACTTCAATATGATAGAGCTGATCGAGAATCTAAAATGTTCCTTATGTAAAAAATTTATTTTACTTGATTTTCCCAAGTGGGCGATTGGTCTCGTTGGACATGGGAAGTATAGTAAGTGTCTTTAGTTTTTAATTTTCTTCAAGTTATAAGTTTAAGAAGTTTTTTTGTATATAAGATTATTATCCAGATCGGAGCTCATATTCGGAACGGTAGTCTTCTGCCTACGATTGATTGTTATCACATCAGTGAAAACACATCAGTGTCCAGGAACTGCTAAAGCTGTAAATGACATTCAGAGTAAAAAAAAATGTTACGTTTTTCTTTCGCTTTTTTATCCATCGATGTGTGCCTACATAATCAAACTTGTTGCTATTATTGTTGACCACCTTTGGTTTTAGAAAATCTCACAAAGAGAGAAAAAACAAAGAAAAGAAAAGAAAAGAATAAGAAATACCTACATTACGATAACCAGGAAGCAGTCGATTTGATGATATCTTTTGGCACAGTTACTGTTGCAAGCGTTAAAAGAAAACGTTATAACTTGGCAAGTGCTGTATAACTTTGATGTACTGATGCCTATCTCGAAGCATACGAAACTTTTTTTTAAAGCTTTCGATGAAATTTTTATAAATTTAATCACCAGCATCGTTTCGGTAATTTTATATAGGCACATATACATACATATACGTATATCTAAATGAATACGCATAAATATATATATTTATGTATATCTATGTTTATTTGCAGGAATTTCATTGCAAGCCTACCGAACCGCCTAACATTACTTTAGCATCCGGCTAAACAAGTAAGAGTCCAATGACAGCCAGTAATATTATTACCAGACTGAGTGGTTGGGCATAACGTAGACAGAGAAAGAAAACGAAACTCTATGTTATGAACATTGCACTTTTATAAAAAAAATAAATAAAAATAAAAAAAAAGCAAAAGCAACAAAAAACGTCAGATAACAATGTGCAAAATATGTTGCTGACAGAATACACTCGCGACTGGCAACCGCAAATGGACTGATTGTAGAGAAATGAACAAAAAGCAAGTGCTAGAGTTATGGATAATAGGCTTACGTCGATTAATTATGATGCTAAAATTCAAAAGCTTGCGTAAAACAAAACGTAGTTGCGCACGTTCATGGCGATCTGTTCGTTATCAAGCGCTTGCTTACGTATCACTTAAGCATACAAGAAACTAAATTAAGATTAAGATCCTAATCTGAATTTGGCAAACGTATTCGCGCCCAACAACAAACGTAATAATGTATTTAATTTGCCGTCTGCTAAAGGTACGTGAGCTATCACAGTATCCATGTAAGTGAAATGGAAGAAAATTAAAATGAAAATAAAACGAAAGAGTAGAAAAAGTTTTTTTCTTTCTTTCAGTGGACGGAAGACTCAAGAACAAGAGCAACAAACGAAAATAGCATAACAAACTACAACAAAACATTTGAACATGATCCAAGATTAATAAACATGCGAAAAATATTTGTAAAAATACATTATTTTTTTTTTTTTTGTTATTTCTTTTTTTTTATAAATGAAAGTTCAAAAAATTATTGCTTCCACGCCGAGATGAGATTTTTAAGTTTTTAAAGATAGAGAAAAAAAATGAAAGCTTGAAAATACGCATTAGGATGATTCACAAGCAATAGAAAATGCTTTTCGTTTGCAAATTTGCTAGAGCAGCGGCTTCTCCTTCTTTCAACCTTCAGTTAACTGTGTCGATCTCTATGGAAAGTGTGCGTGACTTGACAAAACGACATACACACATTCTAAAATGCACCATTACGGCAAATACACATTCGTAACTGTAAAATTTTATGAGGAAATCGGACAAGGACATATGGACGGATCATGACGTATATATTAGTCATACAGAGACAGTTAACTGGTTAAAATGGGGTGCATTCTCACAACGATAGGAGCCGGTACAAAAGCCAGCTTCATTGTGCAAGTCTAAGGAACTTGCTGAGGTAGAAGTCATTTGCGTGCCCTCCAAAGAAAAGCGACCGTATGAGCATACGATTTTGTTGGCTAACTCAAGCCATTCCACAAATTCTACAATTTACACGGAAATCTTCTTTTAATTTTTAATTTCATTTTCTACTTTAGTTATTGCAACCGCGATAATTACTGAGAAAGATGGCCTTGAAAAGTTAAATCGCTACTTTACATAGAAATAGATGTACAACATATGTACTTAAGGTCAGTTATTTCCAGATTAAATTTCGAAAAGTTATTTTTTAAATTTTAATTTAATCAAATCAACCGAAATGATATATATGTGCAAACATGTTGATTGAACCGCTCTTATGGGGCATGGATACATATATAAATATGTATGTATGTATTTATTTGTATACATATGTACATATAATAATATTTTATAATTCTTCAACGGGCCATGTTTTGCGTAAAAATTCAGTTAAAAACATTTTCCCATTAACCTATAATTCTACATTTGATTTAAATGTTAGTGCACACGAAATGTTTTCAAAGGAAAACTTATTTGTGTGTTTAGAAAACTTCTTCTTTCTTTTAACTTTCAGTAATTGCCTACAAGTAATAAAACTTAAACTGTAAACAGACATAAAATTGCGTCTAAAAAAATTCAGAAGAACATAAAAAAAAAAATTAATATTCACCCAACCATAATCATTAGACACGAACGTTAGTCAGCAACTCGCTAAAATTCTTTTCGCTTGGATTTTATACGCTTGACCAAAACTTCCGTATAATAATAAAAACGACAAAATCTTTTAAATCAAAAAAAAAAAAAGAAAAAGAGAACATTCTTTTGTAGTCAGTCACCTGTTTCTTGTTTGTTTCTTTTTCTTGATTTGATTTCAGTTTCTTTAATGTCTAGAAAGTTGATAGGAATCTGTTAGAATTTAGAATGATTCCAAGACTCCGTTCTCTCATTTTGGGACAGTAAGCCCTCACCTCGCTTACTTGATCAAGAGACACTATGATACATAAGGATGATGAAAAGTGCTTGTACACTATATAAAACACTATAGTGGGCCATGGCGCATCATTAAACACCCTACACTACTTCGCCTAATATAGTTATTCATACGAGAACTTTTCAAAAGAAGACGATATATGGCGAGTGATCGAAATAATGGCCCGACTACAACCATTTTCAATAGTGTTCATCCCTGGATCAAAACACATCAGTGTACTAAATTTCATCAAAATACCAGACAGACAGACAGACATGCTTTGATCGATTCTGAAAGTGACTTTGAATCAATTACGCCAAAACACGTTAGCGTACCAACCTTCCTCAAAGAATCTTTTTCCCGAAAGACTCTGAAAAAACTACTGCCGCTGGCTGGGAATACACAGTTTAGCGTTACCAGTTGATTTCTAACCTCTCTAATCCGCTACCTGATATCTTTATTAAGTATTTATGTTCACTGAAAAGCATATTCAGAAATACATACATAAGCGTAGTTTCATCGAGACGAAGGATGGGATGAAATGATGTTGAGAGCGATTCACAAAGAGCCAGTGCTTCTGTTACGAAATTTGAAGTGTTGTGATGAAAATTTTGCTGTTAATTATATGTTCGACTATGGAATTGAAACTTTTCTCGCCATTTTCTGTGTCATTGCGTAACATGGTCTAAAATGTGAACCGTATCGCCTCTCTCCTTGAAAGACGAGGAAAGAAAATGTTCAAAAAAGGGAAATGAAGAAGAATATTTGAACATAGAAGAGCAATTTTATGAGCGGGGGATGCAGATTATTGAGAAGTAGGTGAGGCAAAATTTATTTTAACAAAAGATATCTGTTTTAGTTAAAGAAATGCATTTCAATTCTCAATATCGGTGATATACCGCATATCGGTTGCTTCCCGAGAAACTGAAATGCAATTCCTGCTAACTCCAGTCTTTGATCATGATCTTTATATACCGTACCATGTCTTCACACACATTTTTTGATCGCTCTACTAAAGTGAATTACATCAAACAAGAGAACTTTCTCATTAATTATGGTAGAAAGGATTTAAGTCCCGTAAATGTTTTTCATAATTTTTATGAACTTTGTTCCAAATTTCACTAAGTACTTACTTAATATTCTTGATTCCCTGGGGATTATATTCTTCCGCTCCGTTAGAGACCTAGAGGGTGTCAATCCTATACTCAGCCCATATATTGTAGGCTACGCTAAGACTCTTATGGTGAGATCCATTACCCAGCATAAATGTTAATGCGGCCAATGAACATTTTTTACATGCAAGGCTAAATATAAACCTTGTAACGACCAGAGCGGTATTCATGATTTTTTAATTTCTAACTCTGAACGCAAGTATTTCGAAAGTTTTCGCGAGCGTCTTGATTCCATTGCTCATTCAAAAGCTTGATAACGATTTCAAATGTTCTCGACGTCCATGTACTCAAATGCTGTCTCTCCTATGCAACCGCAGGCAATGTATATCTACTTATTAGCTTTTCTCTACGACAGTTATACCTATTTTGCCTACGGCGAATGACACTAAACTAAGATAAGTAAACCAAGAGCTGTTTGTTTTCAACAGCCTAATTATGTAATACGTGTATCGATTTCGGCGAGTCTTGGAATAGCCATCGATAGCAGATTGAAATATAGCTTCGATTGGCTTAAAGTTTGTCTACCTCTTTATAAACTCGGCAATCGAAATGTTTATCCTACCAGCTGATATCAAATTTAAACTCTTTCACACTCTTCTAATGTTATATATAAACTATTGCGTTGAACTATGGTTACAGGATGTCCTTTACAAAGGGTGTCCCCAAATATATGCTAGTTTTGAGTTTGCCGCCATTCGTGCGGTAGAGTGTTGGCAACTCGAAAAAAAAAAAAAATTAGTTTGACTGCTGACAGTTTAGGGGCGTTTGGAAATGTATACAAGAGATCCTTCTTAGAGAGGGTAGACTCGTCCTCTGCTGAATAAATTCGTATTGTACGAGTCACTTAGGTTACACAAATATATGAGCTGTTCACAACCCAAAGCGAATAACTTACTTTTTATATATATTTGTATATAACTTTCTTTAATAATCTGGGATCGTTCTACGAACACGGCCACAATGTATATGTGTTCCCTCTTGTTTGGCTGCATCGCCCTTTCTTAGCAGCTGGCAATCAATGTTTGCAAAATTCTACATTCACTAGCAAGCAATTCGAATTGGAGCTAACGTTCCGCATCTAACTACGCTCGAGATTCCTGAAAACGATTATTTGAAGGTTACTATAACAAATGAGAAATCTGGTCATCGATGATGAAATTTGATGAGCGAACAAAGGTTAGGGTTCAAAAAAAAGAAAAAATAAAAAGGGGGTTCATGGGAAACCGTTTCTCCCTAAACAGAAATGCGTTTATGCAAACACTGGCCCGTTCGTAATAATATCTAAAGGGAAGACTTGGAAACTATCAAGAAACCCGATCACTGTAATAATAAGAGTGTATCGATATACTCTTAGAACATCTGTTAGTTAATTATCACTGGACTTTGTCTGAAATGAAGTCTGCAGAGAGCACTGCATTGCACATACAAAGTAAAAGTAGTGGGTAAGCGAGATTCGACTTAAGTTTCGTACGACTCTCCGACTTGTTTCAACTGATGGTTTTTTCATTATGATAAACTTTCTTTCTTTTTTTATTTTATTTTATATATGATTAAAATACATTTTTGCTCAGCATTTATTTAGTTGTTATTGTTTATATTATTGAATTTATTGCTTCGTTAGGCTGCAGTCTTTTTGCAACAACATGCTTGGTCAGTAAAAGTTGAAAGCTTATTGAGAATTAGCTAAACACAGACAGAGCAACAAGTGCTCCTGATGTTTTTTTTGTGGTTATTGAACTGTGACCACGGTTACACTGTCTTCCATGGACGTGCATGTCTATACACTATAATACATGTACTTATCGTCGTTATTGCTATTGCTATTGCTATTGCTATTGTTGTTGTTGTTATTGTTGTTGTTGTTGTAGCTGTAGTCGTTGTTTGTTACAAGGTGAAATGTAAATAATCAACTTGCACATAAATACATAAACCGTGTATTCGCCAGTTTTGTGGCTTCGTCTCTACGATCCCATTATTAATTTAAGCAAAGCAAAAACTATTCGATTTTATTATGCTTCACTGTTTAATTCCTCTTTAGCTAAAAATATTTGCATTTTTATAGCGCTGTTAAGCGCTCGCAGTCGTGTGTTTAATAAAATTTATTTACAATGGTTACGAAAAAATACCTTCCATAACATAAGTGCACCTATAAAATGTAAAATGTAATTCTCTTTAAGCTTTAGAATATTTTTTCAATGCTTTCTAAATGCACGTAAGCCGTTAAGGTAAGAAATATTGATTTATAAACGCAAACCGTTTTTCTTTTTCTCTTTTTTTCTTTTTCGATTAAATCCTCCGCATAATAAATATGCGCGCAAATATTGTATAACTGTATTCCTATTGTACGGTATTAGAAGCATGGTTCAGTATTAATTTACCATAAGCCATTTATCATACTACGAGAATATTTAATCTGTGCGCACTATATTTACGCTCTTCGCGTTTCAACGAAACGCATAACGGTACAATTATAGTTTTTAAATCTAATGATAACTCGTAATGATTTCAACGTTAAGCTTTAAGCCAGCGAAGTAAATAAACGTTTATTCTTCTATGTTTATTATAAAGGCTTTATACATGAAATAAGATTTTGTTGTTGAAATGTTGTTTGCTTTCGAACTCTACTTGCCGTTCGTTTAAGCAGCACGTTCGAAATACTTGGAGTTACACCGCTATGCCTTTTATCTGTAGATGCGTACGTTCGTTACATTTCTAATGCATATGTAACTTATAACACGGTAGAGTGCTTCGAATTGACGAAAATACATTTCCATAAAATTTTCGAAGAAGAAAAATTTTCATTACAATATTTCGAGGGGTAAAATTCGCTACACTTAATTCGTATAACTTTTTCTTTTCTTTTCTTTTATTTTCTTTTCATTTTTTTTTTTCATTCTAATATCTTATTTATATTTTAACCAGTGTAAAATAAATTATATGTAATGCAATCGCAAAGAATCCTCCGATGGATAAGTACTTCAGCTTACGTGGGAACGATCAGCTGTTTGGCTGTCGAGTACCAACTCACACAATCGTAATTAGGATAAGTAGACAGCTTTAAAAAGAAAGAAGAAGGAAATTTATGGTCGGGCAAGGCCGATCATTACATACTCTACGCCACTTCGTCACTGGTTATAATTTCTCTTCACAGAAGAGTTTGCGTTTCGCGATAACGCTTATATACGTTAGGGTTCACAAAAGAGAGAGAAAGTAGATCTTCCTGATCCAAATTCCCTTCCGCTAATTTTTTTTTTGCTTAAACGCTATTATAAATGAATTCTTATCAAAATATATTAAGAATTGAGGCGTTTTACGAAGGGCTTACTACTCATGGATATCTTATATGACGTGAGACCAAGAAATAGACCCATGTGGTTCAAATTAGGTCGACTTCGGTCTTAATGCATCACAAAAAATATTAACAATTAGATCCTTTTGGTATGTAAGGGCTTAGGCTTCTTGAGAATCCTCATATGCGGTTGTATTCAAAAAATGCACCCACCTGGTCCAAATACGGTAAAGTTAATTTCTTTTTACTGTTATGGGCCAATTGTAACCATGAAATATTTTTATCCTATAAAAATTCAGCGTTCGTAAGAACGGTTACATTATAAGAGTGCGGGTTCGGAAAATTGCCCCGGCACACCAAATAAAGAATGCCGGAATACTCACTACTACTTACCCATCAAGAAATTTTGAAAATTGCAACGACTTTCCAGAATAGGGCCTTATGTGGAGAGTTGTCGAAAAAGGGGACCGATCCAAACCACTTTTAATAGCGTTCGCGCTTGGATCAAAGCAAAATACATCTGTGTACCGAATTTCATCAACATATCTTAACAGTTGCGATCTACAGCTTCAACACAATTTACATGGACAGACATCAAACGGACAGAGCGACAGATAGGTTTAGATCGATCCAAAAAATAGTTCCAAATCGACTGGTACAATAAACAAATAAACTCAATACAGTGGACCAGGACTCGCCATTAATTCCGTATATCACCCTATAGAAATTCATACAGCGACTTTTCGAAACGAAGCGTTGTATGGGGAGCGGTTGAAAAACATGTCCAATCTGAAGCATTTTCAAGAATGTTCATCCTCCAAGTGTCCAAAACACATCCCTATACCAAATTTCATCAATATATTTGAAAAATGGCGATCTGTATGTAGAACGCAAAAAAACAAGACGAACAGGCGAACAGACAAACCTAAACCGTCTCGGAAAGTGACTTTTAATCAAACCTTTCTGTTGCATAACTTATCGCAATTCTTGCTTACCTTTTGAACATAATAACACAAGTGATAAAAAAGTCTGACCTAAAACGGCTAAACTGTTCAACAAATCTTAACGAAACGTAGCCCTTACTTTCTTAACATGACGTCCATTTTTTATAATAAAACGTTTCGAACATTTAAAAAGGACATTTTTTTTTTAATTTTTGGGAAAAAAAGAAAGAAATTTACAAAAAAACACTCACTCATGTCGATAATGATTTAAGCCAAAAATTTAATTTACTTTAGTTAATGACTAATTAGTAATAAAAACTATTAATGACAATGTGTATATTATTATAGGTTAATAACTACTATTGCGATTAATACCAATGCGCCAAAAATACTGAGAACACAGTAACAATAACGAAATATATGAACAAGGATAATACATATGTTGTACAAGGTTAGATCAAGGGAAAGATACAGACGGGATTGTAAATAATAATTTTCGATAGAACAGGAAGGATGCGAATTAAGCGGAAGTCTTGAGAAAAAACTGACGTAAACTTTTTACTAATAGAAGTAATTATCGCCACTGTCCAGGTATCAAGAAACGAACGCGTTGGTGTGATGTGGTTTAAAACGTGGGTCAAAGCTGGGAAGATACCAAGAAGAATTAATTTCAAAAACTTAAAGCTGATATTGTCATCCTCGACAGCATTTGATTGGATACTGCTTTGATAGTGACTGCCACACTTCCTCATTGCATCAACGAGGAGCAAAGCGTGTGAGCCTGGACTTAATATGTCTCCATCTTCCATGAATGAAATTGAGTCTCGCAATTGAGTGGCACGCTGATCATCCAGGGACAAATCGACATTTAAATCACCACAGAGCACGGTGTTCTCATAGGAAACAGAAATCCCATTTAAAGCCCATAAAACATCCTCCAAGCAGTTACTACTCTGCGAATTATGCACATATATTGCAAAGCGTTTCCAATTTCGATACCAAGACACGCAACAGGCCCTATAGTGGCGGACGATATTATAATCGGTAATTTTACGAAGTTTACGGGCCATCTGTGTCTTGAACCATGTCTAAGTTATACAAAGAGCATCAACTGCCATAGTGTACAACAAGTAGTCAATCTTCGGCTTATTGATCATCTGGGCATTGCGATGACAAAGCGGAAATCCCTCATGCGTTTCGCTAACAACCTCCGAGACTGTCACCAGGTTAACCGCAAGTATATAGATGTCGCTTACCCATCCTAACCGACGTTCTGCTTGAATAATCTTAACTTGTTGAGGTATGCTGGACACGATTTGCTCAACGTGAAATGGTTAACGACGAGACCTATCTTGAACTGGACCTGATGAAAATAATACATTTATGGACTAGCTCTCTATCTCATCCATTCGCATCATGGCTACCTAAAACCTCTATATTTGTAACACCTAACCATTTCAGCTTCCTCAAAAGCATGACGGTTCTCCCAATGCACCGCATCTAGGACCTTATGGAACAACGTAGCCTCAATCTCCACCACAGCACCACAGTGCGTCCTAGCTCGTCTAAAAATGGCATATGTCCTCACGATTCTAAGTGCACTGTCTCCAAAAATAGGATTCTGCCTCGGCAGCTTCTCCAGGAGTTCACCATTGCCTCATTTGAAACCAATTTCGCTCAGTATCCTCAATCGCAGCTTTAGCTTTCTTCCTTTCCTCATCGCCTCAGCAACCTATTACCGCCACAGTGTGCAGTGAATATTTGAAATCTTAAGCCCTTTTGGGTCAACATTTCTACTCAAATCCGCTTATATTACTTCGCTCCGCTGCTTTTTCTTTGGCTTTATTGTCAAGCGAGCCTTTCGGTTCAATCGCAAATAATGCAAATATAAAATCGGTAATCAACATGATTGCAAATGAAGGCAAAAACAACACCGAGTGAATCTGAAACGCGAAGTAATGCACTTCTTGCTCATTAATAAAATGAATTTTATGATTCGCGCGACTGCAATGATCACGCCTGATCGCAGCCAGAGTTACCACCATAATCAATGATCGCAGCTTTTTCGCTGTAAAGTTACCGTATATCTCACACTATTACATAATCAATAACATTACATTCAATAACATTACATCCAACTACCTCTAATTAATGTAGAGCGTCTATACCACTAGTGGGGTGGGGTACAGAAAAAAGGGATTCTGTGACAATTTCTCTGGGAAAGACGCAGCGCTAACAGAATAATAACATTTACGAAGGTTACTAATTACGGCTTTGAGTACGAGGAAAACAATTTATTTGAAAAAATAGAAACTCCGGACGCATTCTCGCGAGGCATCTTTTTTTTCCAGTGCAAAATCATGCTGATCTACGTACCTACAGCTAGAAGAATATGAAGGATTCCTTTTTTCAAATATTGATTTTTGCGTAACCGACGAGTGTTGGAATGAGAGGAATTCAATTTTCGACCAAACAAAAAGGCACTCCTTACTTACGGGACACATTACCTGCGGCTTATGTTGATGATGATGAGACAAGCTCCTCTGATACCGGGTGAAATTCGATATAATTCCGATCAATTCCAGTTGGATAATGAGAGCGCTTGGTATTTTGTTCTTGTAAGATACTTTTGGAAGCAGTCTCCAATATGTAGCATTATCTTACCAGTGTTGCACATATATGCACTTGCTTTTCTTTCCTTATGGGCAGAACACACTCTGCAATTTGTTCTAACGAGTTTGTTAGCCTTATAGTTTGATGGAATCAGACGGTCGTTCTTGTTGACCAAGCCGGAATATTCCACATTAGTTTCCACATCTTCATCTGAGTGGGAGTTCGAAATGTGCGTTCGTGTGTATCTATCGTAAATAAAATCGTACATTTTATACCTTGCATGGCAACAAAGTCTATTTATAATTCATGCCGTAATCCAAAAACTTTATCCCAAACTTTTAACTTCTAGGTAGAAAGCTTTCGTATCGCTGTCAGCCTCATATCTACTGAAAAGTCGACTCGATTTGTTTGAAACACAGATGATTTCCAAAGACTTTTGTTAGTGCGCTTTAAAAGAGTTCGAAATGAAGAGGTAAGACATTAGGCTGTAACCACCCACAGCAAGTTCTCATAGAAGACAGGTGATGGTCTCTTGGGGTTAAAACACGAAATTTCAATGAAAAAATTATTTACTGGTAATCTGCTTCGACCTACTCTAGAAAGTTCGAAGAATGTGGAGGCGTTTTTCTGACAAATTTACTCTGGTCTATACCTTCAAGTAAAATGCATAATTGTACTGCTTTTCGGAAGTCTGTACCCTTTTGTTGTAAAGGCCAGTGTCCGTTCTTTAAAGTGCGCACCCGTCTTTTTGCGTTTTCTATTGCCTTCGTGATAAGTGCGAGAAAATAAAACGAAAAAGAAAAGTGCGAATAAAGGAAAGAAACAAAACTGTCTTCTGCCCAATATCACACAAATCACAAAAATCAGCGAATTAACTTGCAAAAGGGCACCCTACGATGACTAATTTTTTTTTTGTTTTGACAATGCAGCCTTATTTGTTTTATCAAGACGTTTGCAACGCCGGAGGGAAGTTTCCGATATCTCGTGGTCAACAACAAATCCTGAAACGATTAAAGTATGTCCGTCCGTCTATGTGTCTGCGTGATGCTTTAACCGAACATTCTCCGGACCGCAAACATTAAGCTATTGATTTCAAATTTGACATAAACGTCGGAAGCGTTTGCACGTAAGTGCTTGTTGAAAACGGTCCAAGTCTGCCGAAAGACACGCGCTACAATATTAAGTAAACTGGGTACACTTGTGTTTTCAAAAGCGAAGACAATTTCAGTTTTTTGGTTATTGTCCATTTCCTACAACAGATATGACGACAACATTTTTCCCACAGGTACATTTTTCATTAGAAGCCCTGACATTGGCGGGAACTTTAACGAATTCAATTTACTTGTTAAAGATTTTATTATTTTTCAGTTATTTCCGTCATAAGAAATTGCAAATTAGACTTTGTTGTCACACAAGGGCTTACTTCTACTGAGTACCTCCATATATGGTAGAATTTAATAAATGGACCTATGCGATCCAAACTCTTTACGCTTTATTTTCATGTCAAACTACTGAAAGGCACAAATTCTCATCATTAAATATTAAAAATTGGACCGTTTCGGCATATAAGGGCTTATATGTGACCAGAATCTCTGCATGCGATGATGTCCAATAAGCAGGCCTACTTGATGCAGTCAAGTTTTTATCAAATTACTCTTACGAACCAAGTTTCACCGTGATATGTAGAAGACCTTTTAGACAGTTTTATCATATGAAGGTTTAGTTTTCGTAGGACCGGTTATAAAACTTGCGCTAGCTAATCCAAATCTTTCACACCAACTTAACATGCCCAAATAGTGCTACTCAGCGATTTTGTCGAGTCCTTGTTTTGAAAACTACAATTTTTTTTCATATACGAACTTTCCGAAATACGACTTTATATAGGAGATGGTCGAAAAAGTGGTCCGATCCGAACCATTTTCAATAGCGTTCATTTCCAGGGGAAAATCCGTCGATTTATTAAATTTCATCAAAATATCTCAAAATTTACGATTAGTAGATAGAACACTAAACGGGTGGACAGACGGACAAGTGTTACATGCAGCCGCACAAACTTAGCATAGCTTGTATTACAAGTGCGACAGGGCATGAACATGAATACTGACTGTTTCATGTCGACAAAAAAAAAGAAAAGGTGAAATACTTCCCCTCCAATCTTTTAGTTTAAATTGTAAGCACAAAAAGTTGGCCTTAAGGCAATGTCTCATCCCAAAGTGCAAACAAAATCAAACTTTACTCAATAATATTTTTGCACTTGACTTAAGGTGTTTAAAGAGATACAATAAATGTTTTTTCTCAGTTTATTTATGAGTTGAAAAGCAAAAAACATTGGCCGAAACGTGAGCAGAAAATCTAAGCAAAAGTTTTTTTTTCTTTTTTCTCGGCAAGAAATAATAAATTGTTTATTTATTTATTTATTTATTTTTTTTTTTTTTATGTTGATAAGATTTTAAATAAACAAGAAATGTGTTGAGAATCAATAAAGAAAGACCTTAAAAAAAAAAAAAAAAAACCTCTAAGAAACTACTTAAACTGCCTTTTGTTTTATTGAATACAGAGTTGTATTCCTTGTAGTTCTCGAAATGTCTGCAATTACAGGAGTGCACGCACGTTAAGACGTCCGATAATTAACTGGCAATTAGTTAGATGATTATTACAAAACCTTATCAACATATTCCAACCACATGAAATAATGAATGAATGAATGAATGAATGAGCGTACGAATGGAAGACAAAGTGGAGCCAGACTCAGCTAAAGTTGAGCATTTATCTCTAATGGCTAAACATGAATTCAGACAATTTTTATAATAAACACGCGTACACTGCGATAAGGGCAGCGAAGCGTATAAAATTGGTAAAATAAAAATTTAATGTTTACGTCTCATTTGATGGAAAACAAGCACAAATCTAACTGTTATTGTTTTTGCCCTTTTTTATTGCATAGCCATCACAGCAGACATATTAATTTTGGAAAATGTTTGCAACGCACCAAAATAAAAAAAATAGTCGTCCTTAGCCTCTGATCAAAAAAATTGTTTTCTGTCTGTCTTCCTCGCTTTCCATTATACGCGGTCGTAAAACTCTATTTAAAACTTTTAAATCTTGTGCTCTCGAATTCGAGGTCCCTCCACCTGCTTAGCCCGTTCGAAAAGCAGCTAAATTAATGGGGAAAGAGGGCAGTCACCACAAGCTAATCGATATAATTAAAAACCGATTTGTCTTCAATCGTTTGCATTGCATTGCAGTTTTAAAATATAGTTTGCATAAATATACGTGTACATGTTATGTTAAGTAAAACTAACATAGTCATTTAGAGAGGCTGCTTGTATTTTTATATAAAATTCGCAAATCCCTCCCTCGCTGCATATGTTGACTTGAAGTAGTAATAAATAGAATGCTTACGCTCACTTAGGCTGTTACGTTTGCCTAATATACGTTATCTTATGGATTTCCATCAAAATTCATTTTCTCCCTAAATTCGAGCATTCGGTATTCATTTTAGCGTTCATTAAAATCACTTATTAAAGCCAAGCAGGTAGGTGAGTGTGGAAACTTTCCAAGCTAAAAAAAAAAATAATTATTCCTTTCTTGCTTTCCTTTTCTTCTGCTTTTCCTCTTTTTTTTTTCTAATGGCGCTGTAATATCGAATTAAGTAACAACGGAGTTTCGTTTCGTTGATTAGGTAATGATCATAACAACTGCGTATTTTTACGTTTAAACGATGACTAATGGAATGAATGAAAGGCGATAACAATTTATCTTACGTTGATGATATGAATTGTGACTTATGAGCAGACTGGCGTGGGTGAACTTCGAAATTTGTATTAAAGTTTTTTACATCCTATGCCACGTATGTCACATAGCTGTATATAGTTTGTGTGGATGTACGTAATACCCAGAAACACAGAAGAGGAATTCAGTTTTTGTTATAGTGATCGACTTACAATCATTTCATGAATATATCTAAGCTTGTATGTCCGGCCGTCCGTCTCAATATGCTACACAAC
Organism: Glossina morsitans morsitans; assembly: GCA_001077435.1. Lineage (NCBI taxonomy): Eukaryota > Metazoa > Arthropoda > Insecta > Diptera > Glossinidae > Glossina > Glossina morsitans. Next base: position 130,695 of record CCAG010007411.1, on the reverse strand, counting down.
AGATTGCAGCTTTTCAGATATTTTGACGAAATTTGGTACACTCACACGAGTCGTCGTAAGCATGCACTGCATTGAAAATGGATTTATTTGGACAACCTTTTCCCCCATTCTCCATATAGCGCCTAGTTTACGGAAAATTATTATATGAAAAACTAGTAAAAGCATTATAAATGGGCCTCTGCCCACCGTTAAATACCATACGATACTGGCCTTAATACCGTTACTCAGACGATCGAGAATGGTTTTCTAGATTTTTTTCATGTTTTCTGGCGCAACCACTTCTTTTGGGCAGCCACCAACCCACGAAATTCGAATTATTCCACTGTTTTCAAAATACCAAAAAGCCACAGAGACCTGTAAAAAATTATCGACAGGACATGAAGTTTACGTTGAAAGTCGTTTGAGGTCTTACACTTTTTAAGAATTGCACATATGCTAGAAACAACGTCTATGTGTCAGTCCCAAGACTGCGATGCTATAACTAACATTAACGCACCATCTAAGGAGAAAACGTAATTTGAAATCCAACTTTCCTCTGATATCCATTCAATTAGTTAATTAAGATTAACAAAGTTTAGTAAAAATTTGTTTCCAAGGGACATATGGGACACCTACCAAGGATGCCCAATATAGTAATATGAAGTTTTGGCAAAACGCTTTAAATTTCGTCAACTGTTGCTAACTCATGGTTGTCCAAAAAGCAATATTTGATCTGTACATCAGCCTTTGTCTTCATAATGAACTGTTGTCGGCAGAAGGAAATTTAAATAATGAATACATTTTGAAAGAAGATATTCGGATACTCGCGGCCTCATATTACTTTGTGATTAACAAACAGTTAGTGATCTTTTAACTTCAGAACTCTTAATGGGCTTAATGAGGCGATGATTCATGACACGAAAGAAATGTACATATAGCATTTTAGGTCATTTCGGGACTAGGACGTATTTTAAAAATTCTAGCATCTAGGAAAAACGGTTGTCGTTAGTTCAATCAAAAAACAAACGCCACCTAACCAATCGTAAGAATTCTATACGGTCTTCCTAAGTCTCTTCATCAGAAATCTAGCACCCAGCTTCATCACCGTATACAATTAACATTGACGCCTTCCAATTTTCTGTGCTTCAGAAGGGCTGCCTAAAGGGATATTTTTTCTAGTAACTTTCTTTTTGTCAAAATGTTTTCACCAAAAACTTTCCGCCTCCCGTATACGTACTCTCAGGATATACGTAGTTATTTTGTTATACCATATGGTACCTATCAGGATACGTCTTATGCGGTACAAGTAATTAGGGAATTTGAATTATTTGGACCTTGATTATTTAGCCTGGTCGCCTGGTCGCCTGGTCGCCTGTCAGAGTGTTGTGATCATATTAAGAATCGTATAAGACTCAACAAGAACTGAATAAACTTTTCTGTTTGACTTTTTGAAGCGCTCTTGCAAGAGTAAATCTGAAAATGAGCATGACCTCTCGCTCACCTTTACACGGTTTCAAAAATCCACAATTGGAAAAATCTCCGTTGTCAGTAACTCAAAGTCCATAGGCAAATATTGTATTTTCAAAGTTATATTTTCTTGACTAAACTACTTTTCGGATGACAACAAAAGAACCTTTCCCTATTTTTTGTGTTTGCCTTTGCAATTTTTTTTTATCGATTTTTTGTTGCTGGTTTGACTTAAGAAGGATTTCAATTCCAACTATCACGCCAGCAATGAAACAGTTTTTTATATTTACATTATATAGATAAACGCGTCTACTACAAGCTTCTTCGTAAGATGTGTACAACTCTCTTATTTGCTTTCCAGCAATGAACCCACGCTTGATGCATTCTCTAAGGCTTCTACTTTAAAATTCCGTTTTCGTTTCTTTTTCGTTTCTTGTTAAGAGTCTCGAGATAAAATCAAGCCGTAAAAAATATATATTTATTGTCTTTCCTCTTTTGGCTAGGCAAATAAGTGGGAAAAATATGTGGAAAGAAAAAAAAAAACCTCAAGTAAAATTATGAACGCTTATATATGAATACAAATAAACAAAATTATATTCGGCTGTGGCCGAAACTTTTATATCTCCCATTCCCACGCCAACTTTATTTCATTCAAAAAACTGGCAAAGCGACAACAAAATATATATATCAGTTGACTGAACTAACGTGTGGGTGTGATCGATATTGTCCATTTTTGCATATATGTATTGTAGGGTTCGCAGAATAGCGAAAGTGAAAATTTCAGTCATTATGTCTGGTGCAAGTAGCAAGCAAAAACAATTAATCTTTTGCTCTTGAAAACAAAAAGTGGGTGTAAGCGTGCACTTAAAACGATTTCGCGAAAACATTCAATAATTTTACACAGATTGGCAGGCGAGCAGGTTTAAATTGATTTGGAATTTGATCTGGTCAAGAATATATCTATAGTTTATAAAAGCTGTGAGGTTGTCTTGTGACTGTTTCAAACTATTTGATAAAACGAATGAACCCACATGTTTTGGTGGAGAGTATAAAAGTGAAAAATCATTTTAAGAAAAACAGTTGGGCGCCACTTTATATTCCGTATTATTTTTTTACAAACAAAATAAAAAAATTAATTCTTTTCGTTTTCGTTCTCGCTCTCGTTTTTTTATTTTATTTATTTTCTTGCTTTTTTTTTTTTTTTTTTGTAATAAATAAACAAAATATTCATAACACTTTTATGCAAATAATTGAAAAAGATCTATGACACATTTAAGAAAATCTAGAAAAATTATGCTAAGTAAACAATGGAAATAAAATAAAGTACAAAGAAAATGCTGCGAAGATTGGCACCATTAACAAGAGCAACCAGAAGCGGAATTTTAATTCCAATGAATGCATGAACACACAGTACGAATGAATGAAAGTTGATGGTAACGATTGTAATAAAACGTGAATACATGCAGTGACAGCGAAAACAATAGAAAGCAAAATACTATATTTTTAATAGCATACTTTAGGGCGAACGTATTCTTTAACAGTTTTTGCAGCTTAGTTTCAACACTAAAAAAAATAAATAACGTGATTGCCAAAGCAAGTTTCAAGCAACCAAGCGCGTAAATTTTATTTGCAAAATTGGATAATAAATATTCCCTAAAATTAGTCATATTTTAAATTAAGAAAAACTTTTATTCACTATTTGGTTTAGTTAACTTATCCTAACAATTAAAGTGATATCGTTTTGTACCTTGCCCCGCTTGTGACACACTGGTATATTAAGTTAGTGCCGATGTATGCAATACTTGAGATAGACCTTTGATTATGCCGACCAATTCTGAATCACTTTTAGAATCGATCTAAGCTTACCCTTCCGCCTTGTTTCCTTGCGTTCAATTTACAGCCGGTACACTGAAGTGATTTGGCCCAAGGACGAACGCTATTGACGGTTATTTAGATGGGAGCTCTTGTTCGACTACTCCCAATATAACGACTTTTCAAAACAAGAGCGGCTACAGGATGGTGTACGGTATTTAATGGTGAGTCTTGGCCCACTACAGTATTTTTATTCGTTTATTGTTGCGAGCAATTCAGAATCATTTTCAGAATCGATCTAAGCTTCTCTGTCTATCTGTCCAGCTGTTGGTCTCTTAATCAGTCCGTTTAGTATTTTCAAGAAATTTGGTGCACCAACGTGTTTTGCTATTGAAAATGGTTTGGATCTCTTTTTCAATCGCTCTGTACATGACGCCTTGTTCTGAAAAGTTGTTATATGAGTCACTGTATTAAGCGAAATTGTGCACAGCATGTAATGGTAGGCCGCCGCCATCCATAATGTTTTCAATTGTTCATTTCGTATACACCATATAAATTTCCACTTTTATTCTGAAAAGAGAAAAAAATCAGCAGCGCCCACCCAATATTATAAAGTATGAAAATGTAGTTTTTCTTCCGTTTTATAGCCTTTTTTAGGATGACGGCGATGGATACGAAAGATTCGGTCATCGCCGAATATAATATTCTTAACATGTTTTTTATGCATATGTTTAGTAACCTTTTTATATAATATATTGTTATAATATTGGGATTGCTTCCATTCCAAAACAATTGTCAAAAGTATGTTTTTTTTTTTTAGGCTATTATTATCGTGGCGTCGCCCGCCTTTTAAGTGTTCTTACTTCGGGTGAAGACATTCTTCTTCCCCTCCATGCAAAAGCGTATTCAAGTTATCACGAATCGTAATCATACTGATAACAAAGCCAAGGTTACGCAATCACCTGGGCCGCACAAAATTCAACATACATTAGGGACAAGCGTATTGCAATGGCAGGAAAAAGAAAAGTTTTCTGGCAGCTTGGAAAATTCCAAAAACTCCGCGTACATGCCCTAAAAAAGCCGAAATTTAACCACAGATAATTACAGACAGGTTTCTGTATGTCGTCGGTGGTCGTAAAAATATTTTCCCTTGCTTAAGAAAATGTTATAAGATGTTTCCAATAATCGGCATAAAAACAGCGATTTGTTAAAGTAATTTATTTCCCCGCTCATAGTTTCCTGTTGTCTTCATAGGTTTTGTTCAATTTTGTTCTATTGCATCACATAACTAGAAGATAGAAAAAAAAAAAAAAAAGAAGAAGGGAACAGCATCTAAACAATTTGCTTTTCATGTATTATAGAATAGATTTTCGCATTTATATTTCATGAACTTTTATTGATGTTCTTTGTTTCCTGACCACTCAAGTAACATATTGAAGTTTCGCTTTTTATTTGCTTTGCCCTCCCTTGTCGGGTTTAGGTTCATAATCTGTTTGTGGAATCTTTCACCTGTTGTTCTTGGTAATAAAACTTCGCATTCAATTGTTAAAGCATTCCCAAAGTATCCCTTATATACCACGTAAGTCGTATTTTTTACAAGAAAATACAACAATTTCTTATAACAAACTTTTCGTTGTTTTCGAACGTTATTACACGCAACAGCAATAAAGTAGGCAATGGTGCGTGTATCGTTTCAAAATTGTTATAACCCCGTCCTTTACTTAAGCGAAGACATACAATAAATACAAAAAATACGCAATATACGTTTTGCTGCCCAAAACATAAACACGTGAAAGGAGAGAAATTTTACACTGTGTGCTTGCATCTTTAATGTAAGTGTACGAAGAAATCGTGCATTCGGAATCTTTTACTCTATATTTTAGAATATATATATATATATACATACTTTGATATTCTTATAGCCTGCCAAGTATTCAGTTGATTCAACATGCGAATGCATGCATATATTTCTATGTGTCTGTCTATCTGCTTTTCCACCTTCTTTTACCGTAAAATAGTATAAAGCTTTGAGCAAAAGCATAAGCGATTTGCAAATTGCTCCCTATGTGTACCCATTCAGCCGAATTCTGGGCCACGTTACAGAAATATCGAAAGTTGCAAAATAGCGTAAAAGAAACGCCAAATTGGTTTTGTAACTTGTCCTGACTTTTTCCTGGTGACAGCACAAATTTATGATCGACTATTGAGCAGATGTCATAGAATTTTCCTCAGCACAGCATAGCAAAGAAAGTAGAAAACTAAAAGAAAAAGTACTTGAAATCGTTTTATAAGAATTTGTAAAAAATAAGCAAAGAGAGATGTGTAGGTGTACAAAAAAACTTGATGCAGCTCCTAGTCACAATTTCATTAAGTGGCAACGTTAATGCATTTGACAAACAAGACCCCAGCTGCCCTAACTTACTATTATTATCATTAGTGTTTAAGCAATTTTTCAGATTCCTCCACGCCCACCTATTTAATGCTATAAAGGATTTGCAATTGCATGGAAACTAAACAAAAACTTCGGACATGTTTAACACATTCCTACGTCCCTTAATAAGCATGTGTATCCTTTCGAGAAAAATTGGAGAAGCAAATGGGCCGAGATCGTTTGGATCAACGTTGGCTCTCGAAAGCAACGTGATGAAAGGACGAAAAGTTTGCGATTATTTCAATTCGGGCATGTACAAAATATTGACAAAAGTCGATGAGCCAACCGAAAGGTCTAAAAGAACAAAACATAACGAAAATCGGTATGTTACCCAACAACTTGGATAACATGTGCAAACGGACTATCGCTGCACTTCCGAACGCCGATAGTTTAAGGGATAGTTTATGTCGCCAAAACTAATTCTTGGAATATCCTCCTATCCTCTCTCTCTCGTCGTCTATTTCCGCAATTTTTGTTGCTTTCATTTTAGTCCTTCTCCATATTGAAGATATCGCTTAATGTTATTTATTAAAAGCGAACGATAAAAATGAAAGGTTTTCTCTTTGGCACGTGCCATTATTGCAGGAGCAGTCATTAGTCGATATCTTTTTAAGTTGCTTATCAGGGTCAATATATTTTAGACTAACTTTTAGAGTTTTCGATGTTGTCTCAAACATCTCGTATTACAATAACTAAGCAAAACTTAGAAAAATACTTGGAGAATACTTGGTATTGTAAAAATAGATTTTCTCTTTTATATCGTGCTCCTTATACTACTTAAGGATGAATATTAACTTAAGCATTCTTTTCCTCTGGCGTATGCAATAAATGCAACAAAGTTTCATCGTGTGCTTCGGGAGAGGCTTTTGCACAAATTTCTAAAAAACGTCAGATCACAGTGTAGTGGTCTATATAACGTAGCCATCTGTAAGCGGTAGATGTTTGTGTCAAAGCTGCTCAGCTACTCGGCAAAGAAGGGTTTAAGGTTCACTATTCTAATGGGGATTTCTCGTAGAAGTCTAAGGGGAGTATTGAAAGAGATTTCCCTTTTCTTTAGGAGGGGCAGTATTTTTCTTCTCCCATGTAGCTCACTACTAACCTGGAGGCCATCAACTTTCCTCATATGCTGATGCTACTACGACGTGGCATTAGGTTGGTGCGCAGTTGGGTGTGTGCTACGTGAGATGGCGTCCTTAGAAATATTACTTTCTCGGAAAAGGATAGTGTGCTGGATGGCCTCCCGGGATGCATGTCAGGTCCAAAGGCAAGCCACAAACCATTATCTACTGTGGCACCTCAAGAGTAGCGGAGCCATTTCCAACGGGGATTGTCCTACTCCTTGGGGAACGTCGGTTATCGCTTGCCAAATTAATTCGTTTGCCATCGGACGCTATGAGGTTACGCCATTGGCGGTAGTTGGTCAGATTAAACCCTGCAGCAATCTGTCATTTTGTCCCTTTGTTTAATGTACACAAAACGTGCCTATAAAAAATCCGTACGTACAGCTGATCAGTTCCGATTCGATTTACTTCGAGAAGTTCTGAGTATTCCATCGGAATGAATGTTTTCCATAATGAGATCCAAGGCGAATATAATATTTACTCTCTCTCTCTCTCTCTCTTTTCATCATATTTTCTCATTTTTTCATAATTGAGAGAACGTTATCTTACTTTAATTTCTTTAAAATAATTTCATTTTCTCTTTAATTTTCAAAACGGAAATTTCATACATCTTTTAGCTGTTGCACACAGCCATCGTACCTTATTCATAGCTTGTGAAATGAAGTTCAAATTAAATATAAAGCTTCTTGGCGACATCTATCTTCATAATTACCGGCGGTCCTATATCGATTTTTGCAGTAAAAAAGAAAAAAATTCCGCTTGCCTAAACTTATCCCGAAATCGGATTGCGAAAAATTTTCTGTTTAGATGCTGAGCTGGTGTCTTAATTTCTTTAATACCCTACGCTACTTATGGCATATTAGGTTTGTGTAGATGTATGTAACGTTGACGAAGGCTTACAAGATAGACCCGCGTATTAAAATACGCTGAATCGTTTTAAGTACGTGTATCCGTTCTCACTTCTGATGTCTGTCCATGGGGACTTGTGTTCAATTATAGGCCATAATTTTTAAGGTATTTTAAGAAAATTTGCTACACCGACATGCTTTGGCACAAGAACGAACTCTATTGACTTCGGACTATTTGTCCGAACAGGTTAATAGAAGGGTAATCGGACAGGTAAACCGATATCGATACACAAAGTGATTTTCAACCGATCTGCGGGTTTGCCTTAAGCCCGTCTGGATGTTGCGCAAACGTTCAAATAAACTTAACAGACCCTGTGCTAGTGTAAGTGTGTTGTGATGTATATTCTAAACACTTGCAGTTCCAAAGTTAAGCGGCACAATTCTGTCCGTAGTTCGTAGTTCGTAGTTCGACTATGTATTCTTAGTTTTGTTCAAATAAAACCGCTATTGTCGCAAACATGATTAAAGCATTTCCAGACATGCAATAATACATGTATAGCAGAGAATGTGCCCACCACTATCATCTTTAACTTCATAATAAACACATACACATTTGCACGAATGTAAAACTACGAAAAAAGTCGCATTTGAACAAACCACTTTAACTGCTGGTGGTTTCTGCAAACGCTAGGTGTACTCTCATAGAACAGAAACCAAAAACCAAATCCATGCCAACATAAAATTATTATTCTATAAGTGAATGTTCTCGCCTACGATCTGCTATGTTCCCGGCTTTGTGGTAATGACTTTCATTTGTTTAGGAATTCTTAAAAGGAAAAAAGACAAAAATCCTTTCGTAGTTAATGTTTCATATAAACGAACGTGTACGTTCGTAGTACACACGTGTATGTGTGCACAAAATTTATTTATGTGTTATCATCGTTCATATGTCTCCCTTTGGTGAGGCATCCCTGTGACTATACTCGTTCGTGCGTGGTGTAAACATAAAACTCTAGATTTGTTCGCCTTTTTTTCTTTGTCCATGCACTGGAATTTTGTTGTTGTTTTTTCCTTTTTTTTTTTATTATTTTTTCTCTCTTTTTTTTGCTTTGTTATGTATTTATGAAATTTAGCCACATGATTGTATGCGTATGGACTTTAGTTCCGCTAAACACATATACACATTCGAATGTCCATGAAAACGTATACCAGCAAAAATATATTTAATACGTCCAAGCTCACCGCATGGCCTACAGAGCTTTTACTTCACCATACTCTCATACGGTCTTTGTTGAAGTACTGAGCGAACGGCACTAATATGGTTGCCTATGGTGGGCGAGAGTGTTAAAGTGCTTGGAATGATTTATATTGCATTTATTAAAGGCTTCAATAGCCTTTTCATTACAAAATACTTTTACGTTGTCCTTACTTTTTTCGACTCTGCGGACATTTGCTGCGTGCTGTTGGATTCGGTTTATATAAAATTTTTCGAAAACATGCTTCAAATATAATTAAATGTTGTAATTGAATAAACGTGTATACGCACGGAAAAGGTACCCACCGAGGTGCCTGTTCGATATTACGAATTTTTTTTAGTATTTTTTTTTTTTGCACTTATTTTGATCAGCCGACTAGATTGGTGACAATGATAAAGTAATGCGAAGTATCAACGTACCCAACAGTTAAATTCGATGATTTTGACCTTTCTCTACATAAAATAATAGATTTCCTTTTAGTGTGATTGTGTTATTGAGTGTACACAGACACTAACAGTGAAACGCTCAAAATTGTGTTTTCGACATTCATTACTTTTGTTGTTTGATTTCTAGAAATTTACCGCCGAGACGCATCGAACACTCTTAAGGGCTTGTGTTGATGGTTTTAGTTTCGATGGCTTAAAAAAGTTCGAAGTCAATAAGCGAAAACCCAGCTCTCACCCTCAAAGAACGTTCGAACAGCTTAGCAGCTTAGACGAATCAACTGTTTCTAGAGGTTTACATGCGATGGGATAGATCCAAAAGGAGGGGAAAAGGCTTCCTTCGATACGAATTGACTGAAAATGTCATTTCGAACCATTTCAACAACGCGGTTTCATTGATTGCCAGGCAAAAAAAGAAGAGACTTCTGTGGCATATTGCGACTAGCGATGAAAAGTGGATTCACTACCAGGAGACCCATCCACATCGACACCGAAGCGAAGAATATTTATGGCCACAAAGCTGCTAAGCCACAGGTGAAACTTAGATTCATTCCTAATTCTTAATCAATGATGTCCTGCATATTAGCAGAAATTAATTTCTCTCTGTCTCTCTTTCGCTCGTCACTGTAGGTGCAATTGTGAGCTTTTCAGTTCGTTCAGGATGGCCTGCAAACTTTTACATGATATCTATAATTTAAGCTCAATATCGGATTCTTCAAACACTATCAAACTATCAAATCACCTCTCAAAAATATCCGCCTATGGCGGATCTAAATTAACCTCGTCTGATTCGTTCACTATTTTTCGTTCCCTAGCTTTTGCATGTTTGTATCGGCTTAATAATTCACTCCTAGCCTGGCTCTACACTGGCTACAAGTGTGCCGCTATGCTAGAAGTGTTGTTTTTCTGCATTTCGATTATGCCCATCAACGGAGGACCGAAGGAGGAAGGATGAGGGATATATTCAGAGGCCCTACAAAGTATATATATTCTCTGAATTGATTTAAGCTTGTCTGTCTGCCCGGTTGTGCGTCCGCGTAATGTCGGCGTAATGCCTGTTATGAGCATTCAACTTGTTGCAAAAATGAAGCTATCGAGCAAAATCCATCACAGCACAAGTCTGCAATGAATGGTATACTGAACGCAACTCCGTTTAGAAATAAACAAAAATGTCTAGATTTTTGTTCATTACTCAACCAACTATAAAAGATAGAAGACTCAAATTTGCCACATTTACTTTCCGAAAGACTTTACTATTTATGTGCAAAAATGGAAGAGATCGACCATTGCGAACGCAAGGTTATAAATGATCAAATTTTCGGTTTCTTCACTTTTTTGGGATTGTGTGCTTATTGATCATAAGAAAAACAAGACAGAATGTTTAAAACGATTTTTTACATTCCTCAAAGGAAGATATATTATGCGCCTAAAAGGCCGTCACTTCTAAAATAAATATGGTGGTCGTCACGACACGGTGGCTTTATGTTTTTTTAATAATACCAAGGAAGTTTGAAAGATGTATGTATTTGGTCCAGATTCCTTATCATTATTTTTTTTTTCAAAGGATCTCCAAAACATGAAAAATTAAAACTTTCTCTGTAAAACTTACTATTGACGAGAAATCTTATGTGGAATGAATTGCAAGAAATAGACGTTCAATAGCGTTCGTGCGTGGGTCAAAGCATTTCATTGTACCAAATCTCGCTTAGAAATGATTCAGAAAATGACTCGGAACCGATTGGTATAATAAAACGTGGGTCCCTCTTAAGCCCTCCTGACTGCTATGTACGTCTGCATAAATTTAATATACCGATGTAGGGTATCAAGACGCTTCTTTTTTTTTTTTTTTTTTTTCTAAATGCATGGTGAACTAAAATAATCAATTTAACGTAACCGTCTTTCTTAATTGCTCTCAATCAGCCGAATAAAATAAACGTGAGCGTGTGTGGGTTCGCTCGTATATGTTCATACGCATTGAAATTTCATATAAATTGAAATGAAGAATGCAATCATAAGAATAAAATTTGACTTTTTTTGTTTTGTTGTTTGTTGTGTGCGCCACATATTTCAAGAGTTGTCTCACGCAATCCTCTTATGAGAATAATTGAACGAAACTTAAGTGTGAGAGAAGGCTATCATATGTCATCCATTCGGCCAAAGCTACTTATTAATTGGTATCGACCTCAATATATCATATGTATGCGAAGTTTTAATCATAAATTATGTTTCTCTTTAAAAACACTTTTTTTTTCAAGAGTTTGTATGCAAACGCACTCACTCAGCTTCAATCGCCCATGCGTCTTTACACCAGATAAGGCAGCAAATGGAATTCTGCACTTCAAACTCGAGAAGTATTCGAATTAAGCTTTTAATTAAATATTTATTTTATACGCATTCCAAAGAATTGCGAAAAAACTGAAGGACATCTTGATCTAGAAAAACTTATTCTAACGTAATTTTTTTATACGCATCTAATGTGGAACCCAATAGATATAGATATAGAAGTTTCCCTTTAGGGATGCAGGAACATATATCCCATTATCTTATTCGAATTACTTATTACATATTTACATGTGACTTTTGTTATGTTTTGGTGCATTTAACTCACAGCTGTCTGCCGTCTTATAATTACGAAACAAAACGATCATAGAGTGAGGCAAACAATTTAATGTTTTTTGTTCGTAAGGCACAAAACGAAACGATGAACGATTTAAAATAAAGACAAAAAATGTGTAAGTTGTGCACATGCTCCCCTGGTAGGTAGTGAAGTGACAAATACTTATTATTGCACCACAGGCAAGCAACTTGATGTTTGATTTCAGCTTCAGTTTCAGTTTCAGTTTCAGTTTCAGTCTAATCATTAGCAACAGTTGCTAAACGTTCGCAAAACATTGTAACATACATGCAATAATAATGAAAATGGTATAAGTCATTTTCGTTCTTTTAATGAATGTCTCTCTCTCTCTAAATTTGCTTATTTGTGTCACTTACGACTGTCAATTAGTGTCAAACTAGCAATTTTATTGTCATCGCACTGACAAGTATACTACTATGTTGCTTTTACTGCTAGTGTCAATACTATGTGGTGTTGCATTACACTAAGTGCCTCAAAGTGAGTGGTAAAATATTTGTATTTTTTACGCGTTTCCATGTCAAACAGCCAGACAAAAGCATTAAAAATGAATGACTAGTCGATTCACAACCATTATGAAAGGACATCATAAACTTATTGTTTCATCTCTTTACGCCGCTTATCAAAGTTATGATGTTCGCGCTGACGGGCTAATAACGATTATAAAATTTATTTCCTCCTATCTTCTCCAGCATAACTTTTAATTAAGTCAACTCTTTCTTCGTCCTACATCCTCACTTAGACTCAATTTATCGATTTTTCTCCTTCTGCTTCTTAATCTTCACTTTGCTGCTGCAATTCTAATGTTCATGTTTTGTATAAATGCGCAAAGGAATAGTTGAGCTTAAATTTACTTTTCGAATGATTCTCTGCTGCACTGAGATAAATTATTTCCTCTCTCTCTTTATAATCTCTTTAGTTTCCCCGTTATGGCAGGAGCTCTACTATAACATCGTTATATAACATATAGTCGCCTTTTTCTTTAAACACACAACTAAGAAAGCTGACGAAACCTTGAGCATCATGGAAATATTTTTTTACATTGCAACCGACTTTCTTTGTATCGATCACAACCGTGTGTTGAAGCATGGTGAAGGCTTCAGTAATTTTGTGTAGTTTACATATACTATTACATATATACACTACATAACGTACTTTAAAATTCCCATACAATAGGTACATACATACATTCCTGATTACAAGTGTGCAGCGGAACCTTTTCCTACGGGGATCCTAACCGCATATTACCCCATTCAGGGTCGATTTAGAGGCTTTAACACCATAACCGTGCCGTACCACTTCTTTGCGTAACTGCCACTCTTGGAATAAATAAGGAACCGAGATAAACTTTATAGAAATCTATTCAAGAAAAATAAAATGTCTCAAGCAATTGGTGGCATAGTTCGGTTTGGCTCCTTCAAGAGCCGGGATGCATATGGATTTTGTTACATGTCGATAGTTAAACTCAAGTCGCTGCGTAACGCAAGGTCGTAATAAAAGTAGAATCATTATAGCGGGTCAGGGTCCACCATCAAACAGCCTACACTAACTCGCTTAATGCAGTCATTGGTATAACGAATTTTCAAAATAAAGCGTTTTATGTGGAGCGGTCGAAAGGAAGGGAAGGGAAGGGTGGAGAGAAGTGCTTTAACGAACTTCATTTTTGGGCCAAGATACGTCGGTGTACCAAATTTCGTTAAAACATTTCGTCAAAAATTGTTACCTTTTTGTGGAATACAAGAATACAACACGAAGCGGCGGACTGACAAGCTTAGATCGATTTAGAAAGTGACACTGAATCGGTAAAGAAAGAGAGACAAAAACACTACTACTTTGATTGATTTTAGACCAGCGGAAAAATAGTGCATTATGAACCGTATGAACTCCGTGACACTTAAGAATATTATTTACATATTTACATACAAATTGAAATGTCTTTCCTTTTCATTTTTCAAAATGGAAACGGGTTTTGAATTTCATTGGAATTTTAATTTATGACATAATGTATGTACTTCGTATAGTACATCACTTTAATATACCACACAAATAAATACATAAAATTACACGCATGCATAAATATATTGTGTACATAAACTCAATAAAGACCCACACTCTTATATGCATAAAATTGATCAGGTTCTATGACCCCAACACCCATACAAACATATATATGTATCGATAAGTAAATGGTTGTTTTATTTAAAAAAAAAAATAAAAACAAAAACTAAAAAAAGACACAACACATTCAAACAAAAAAAAAAAAAAAAAGTGCGTTGGCATCGTTTTTATTTTATGTGTACTTAAGCGCACCGTACGATTGCGCAACATTGCTTTATCGCTAGCAAAATTGCTACCACATGAAAAGCAATAATTTATTAGATGCAAAAGCGAAATACCATGAATAAGAAATGGACAAAAAAATACATACTCAATTCATTTGCACTTGTGTATATTTATCACCTTTGTGTCTTATTTGTTTGCTTTAAGTAGATTTCAGTTCTTTATATGCTGTTATGCTGTTATGCTGTTATGCTGTTATGCTGTTAATTTGTTGCCGCATATATTGACAATGTCCTCGACCAATTGTGCAGTTTTCAAACTACTCCTAGCCTTTGCATATTACACCTCTTCGAGCATATTCTTTTCGACTTTTGCAAGCTCTATATACGGTAAGTAGTACATATTTACTTTTCAAATACGATACGCTGTCGATAAGCATGAATGAATGAATGATTGAAGACGTAACCCCGACGTTAATGATTACGTTGCACTAACAACAAATGTTGAGCCTTTATAAAGTCGACATATTATTTATATGTGGCTCAATTCATATTATCAGCAGGAAGTACGAAAAGTGTATTCATTTTGGTAAGATTAGCTGCTTGCACAAGTTTTGATCATCGACATCTATTGGTGAAAACGATAAAGCGATGCGAAGAATCAATATACACAACGGTTAAATTCGAGGATTTTGACCTCTCTTTACATAAAATAACAGTTTTCCATTTAGCATTACTGAGCTATTCGGTGTGGAGGGACGCCAATCGTGGAACGCTCAAAATTCCATTTTCCATTACTTTTATGGCAAAAAAAGAACAGTTTTCTGTAGCGTATTGCGACTGACGATGAGAAGTGGATCTATCGCGACAATCCCAAGCGCAAAAAGTCATGGATTAGTTCAGAACCCGTCGTCTATATCGACGCGGAAGCCGAATATTCATGGCCATAAATTCTTGCTGTGCATATGGGATCATGGGGGTCTTGGAGGACAGCAAGGTGTAGTGCATTACGGGCTGCTAAAACCGAGTGAAACTGTTTCGGCAGATGTCCATCGACGTCATTTGCACAAATTGAAGGATGTGTTGTTGCAAAAAAGACCATCAATAGCGGTGAACAGACGCAAAACCATCTTCTTGCATGTCAAGGCCCGGCCACACGTTGCCAGAATTGTCAAGGATTTACTGTTCTGCCACGCCCGGCGTGCCCACCAAATACATCGTCTTCCGACTGCCACTGCCTCAGATCGTTGCAGCATGGCTTAGCAAGCACGCGGCTTCAAAATGCTGAAGAAGTGCAAAAATGGGTCGATGATTGGAGCGCTGCGAAACCAATATCGTTCTTTCGACACGGTATCGTCATGCTGGCGGAAAGATGGGAAAAAGTTGTGGAAAATGATGGAGCATTTTTTGAATTTTTCGCAATAAATGCTTTTTTCAAGTGAAAAATTAGCGGAATACACACAAGCGGCTTTTGCGTTTTTAACAAAGTCCAGAGATACCTATTCAAGACACTATAAAGCATATAGAATTTTACTGTAAGAGTGCTAGTCCATTTTACCACGTTTATCTGTCGGTTCGTAAACATTAACTCACTAGAAGCTTCAAATATTTCGTACGTCAAAAGCCCGGCTTTCGGAGATGAACTGCACAAGTATATCCTATTTATCTGTAATAGCGCAAAAATGAACAATACATAAGCACTGCGTAACGTACTATGTGCAAAAGGACCATGTTCGGCTGACTAACACGCCCATGGTTAAGCGAAACAATAATCGATTTTCTAGCTCAAAAAAGGAGAATGTATTAACGGAAAGTAATACTTCCTGAAACTGTACATGTTGAATGTATGTAAATTACGCATGTAGGGAGCAAATTTTTGCATATAAAAATTTCATTTCCTTGAGCAAAATTGATTTGATCTCAATAAAGCCCATCAAAATAAATTGAGTTTTCTTAGGCAAAATACAAACTTATTTGCTTTTCTACTATCGCCAGGGTTTGTAAACTTGTTTGAATAGGGGGAACACCGACTCCGGCACCGACCTGAGATGGGCATTGATAAAATTTTATAGGAATCGTTTCGAATTGTCGATTTGTACAGAGACGGTAACGAATCGTACGCTAAAGGAATTCAATTTTTATATTAAAGACATATCCACAATCGGGTGCAATCGGGTGCAATCGGGTGAGCGCAGTACGCGACACTTTTTGTGTATGATCGATGCCAAGCTGCTTGTGCTTTCTGTGTAAGAGTTCCTTCATATGCGAATATGTCGACGGTTAGCTTTTTTACTGTAATAGCCAAACGCGTTGGGAGAGTCCACTAAATATTTAGAGCAACTTGCCCAAGTGCATTCGTATCGAAAAATACAATGTGGAGTGAAATAGTAAGCAATGCTTGGGTTATTCAGTTTGTATGTTGCTATAACAAGGATAGAATAAAAGATTATAAAGACCTTGCATGCTAGGGTTTCAGCATTTAATTCAACCCGAAAATGCAAAAATGTCTGCGACAAATATATTTTCAAAGAGCGTGCCCACGAACAAGTGGTGAGTCGGCTTTGCCGACAACGCATTCACATAACTTGTGGTTTCTCTTCGATCCAGAATAGATTTAATTTGCACGAACGAATGCATTTAAGTGCGAACGAATGCAGTTTCACGTGCAATAATTGTTTGGGTATGAAACCATAATGCAACAACAATGTTTTAACATTTCTTCCAAGATCTTAGCACATTTCGAATTGGATTAAGAATTCACAGCGACTCTTCTGCCATCTCGCAATCAATCAGGAACTAAAAGATTTTTCTAAGTCTATTGCATTTCATGTCTGCAGCAAATGCCTATAACGTATTGTTATATTTTTGCATATACAATATGGCAACGCGCCGAAGATCGCTATGGTAACTATATATAGGAGAAAAACCACAAATTTATGAATTATGTGCGCAATCAGGATTCCCGCCGTTTTTTTAATTATGGAAAAATTGAAAGGTTCAATGCCATGCTAAATGGAAAGCACGATTTTTTGCGCTTGGAATTCTCAAAGTATATCCACTTCTCATCGCCAGTGACAACTCGAGATAGGCAAATGGATGTTTTATGCCGGAAAAGCAAATTATCGCAATTGTCTCTCCGAAATTCCATTTCGCTCCATAACGCTCAAGGCTTAGGAATGATATAACGTTTTCTGACAGTTAGTCTGTCTATCTTCTATTGATTTTCAAAGTTGATCTGATGATTTTGTTAATATGTAATCAAGACAAGATATGTTAGGGAAAAAAGTAACATTTCAACGAATCCACTTTTTTCCAAAAACTGATAAGAAAATAAATGTTCTATAAGAGTAGAAAAACTCAAGCGGTTTAAACGATCGATGAACGTGTATATGTTATATCTTAAAAAATAATGTCGAATAAGTCGAAAACAGAAATTGTTTTAATCAAAAGGGCATAAGTTACATTACAAGCAATCACAAATGTATCCATTTTTAATCATTTACTAAGTAATAATAAAATATCAAAGCAACCGGTTACCATAATTACGGAAAGCATAAATATAAAAATTCAAGTAATTTGTAAGAAAAGAAAATAGGGCATAAAAAGTATGCTTGAAAGGCTTGGCAGAAGCGATGGAAGCTTCGGGATCGCTTTCATCCCCATATGTACTCAGAAAGCACCTTGAAGTAGGCAGCAACGGGTAGAACTCAAAAGACAAGACAAGAAGATTAAACTCCAGCACAAGTGTTCTTGTCGTGTCGCTTGGGGAAGAGTTCAACATTTTTTTGCGGGTCACCAAGTTTTAAGAAAAACATTTTTTTGCTTTTAGCGAACTCTTTAGCTAACTCACCAATGACACGTGCGTCCGTCCGTCTCTACAACCTCCGAACCCCTTCAAGTGGCACTTAGTTCCATATGCAGGCAGACAGACGTGATTTTTCCAGACAAAAAAAGGTGTAAAAAATAATTGAAAATATGTTGATTACTAATTTTACTGGCATTAATTTGTCTCAATGAATGCGTTTTTGAAGTGCAAAAGTTATCAGAAAACATGCAAGCAACTGTTTATTAAATTTTTTTTTGCAAAGCGAGTAGCGCGTAAAGATGGTGATAGATGTATGTACGTATGAATTCGTGGAGAGTCTCAAAAGTAGTTGGCGCCTGCACGACCTAACCTATAATTATAATAATAATAATAATAATAATAAAAATAATAATAATATTTTTATATGAGTATTATAAGAGTGAGTCATGGAAATTTTTTTTCACATCACTGTATTAATTTGTAGAAAATTCTTATATGCATTGTATTAAACGCTCACGCAGCCCTAGAAACCTGATTTTGCGCAGTATCGTAATATAACACAACTTCGTTCAAGTCTCAATAAATATTTTGGCAACTACTCGTTTATACGTACAACAGTACAACTGTGTAAGAAAACAACGCAAACGTTGTAAATTGTTATACATTTTGGCAACCATATCGGATGACTTCAGGTGTACAGGTACTTGCAGTAACTTATTTGCAGACACGACACATTCACATATGCATATATACACATGAACATATGCACACACGCATACTGATTGGGTTAGATTGATCGAGACCTCGTACCCGAGACACGGCAATACATATACAATTGAGTATAAATAAATCGTTCGTAATTGATTGATAAGAATCGCAAGAGAGAAACCACATTTGAAACACAAAACCAGGAGGTGAGGTTTATTGGCGTGTGCGCCCCGCTTATGGTAGCAAATGATAATTTTCATTTAACCAACACACCACAGAAAGAGGATCTGTTAACTTTTATTAAACGGTAAGAAAAAAAAAACAACAAAAGGCAATTGAGGCATTGAGAGAACGATTTCAATATATCAAGCTTTGTCTTTCAACTTTACTTAAGCGAGCAGTCGAGTAAAATACAATTGCTGTTATAGTTATATAGAAGAAAGGTGTTCGACGATCGAATTCCACTAGCGCTCAAGTATCTGCACTTAATTATTATTGAAATTTTATATCTATTGCTGCACATTATTAACTTGTTAGCTGTTTCCAAAGGGGGACGGACGCTTACGCCTGTGAAAATGTATATATATATATATAACTGCGAATAATTTTATAAATTAACCGGAAATCCTTTCAATTGAAAGCTAGAAAAAAAAAGAAACTGGAACAAATGAATATCGTTATCTCTATTTGAAATTTCAATTTTGCATCATTTGCATTTGAGACAATTGTCGCTCGCGAATTCATGTATTTAACGTTTACACATGTGTGTGTGTGTATGTATGTGTGTGTGCATGTATATGTATATATACATATATGTATATCTATCTATATTATTACGTATCAGTGCATAGAGTTGCTGTTAAACTGCATTTACTATTCTTGTTACAGCTGTGCTTCATTTCAATTCTCTATTGGCGTCAAGTCATTCATTCATTATCCACAATCGGTTATTATGATAAATGAATAATAGAAGATAGAAACCATAAGCAAAGAAAAACAAAAAAAAATTTGGGCTTAGCACGCTTTAAGTAGATGTATTGTACGCACTCTTTTCAATTTTAGTTAATAGTGTAACCCGTAGGAAACATCAGTCTCAGGCTACTCGAAAAATTCATCCAATCCATGCGAATCAATGCAAATGCACAACATTACCAGACAAATTGTGATTTCTGTTCGGAGTTATATAACATCCAAAGGGACTTGGAATAGGAAACCACCTTCAGGTCGCGGTCTTCGAGATATTTCGATGAAATTTGGCACACTCGCGCACCTTGACGCAAGAACGAACCCTATTGCAAATAGTTGGGACCGGATCACTTTTCCGGTAAGTCCCTCTATATGGCCTTCTTTTGAAAATTTTTTATATGAAAAAAAATTACAATTTTCGGAACTGCACGGCGTTCTAAATTCACATGGGCCCCCTACCATCTAATCGTTTCTACGAGAACTGAATCTTTATATGGGAAAAAGATCAAACTTTCAAAATTTCATGGTGAAAATGGTTTATAATAATAATTTGACATTAAAACTGATCCCATTAGTAGATGTTTCGAACATCCACCCATATGAGGGCTTTGACGAAAAGTATGCCTTTAGGTAAAAATAATCTATAGTTTTTGGCGCATTATCACGAAAATGAATAAGTGACTATGTTACGCAATGTGGCATAGGGTATCCAATAGTCAACCTTGGCCGACTATAATGTTCTTAATGATCTTAAAACTTGCGAACTGTATAATCTATCCTTACACTTTATGATTTGTAACTGCTTATCCAAAAAAAACTACGAAACGAATCCGGTCGGATTTCAAATTCGCCTCAAATTCGTCATCAAAGTGAATGTGCTTCATATCTCACATAAACTAATTCGGATGTCACCGAACATTACAATCTCGCGCGACTCTTCATATAGTCACTCTTTTTCAATGAGACAAATCTTTAGTACGAGGGAAATATATTTAACTCTCTGAATTTGTTCAGTGGACTAATTGCGGGACTGAAAGTATATATATACCTCTGCACGACAGACATAAATCATGCGCGAAGCCTTCTTGTAATTTAGGCATTTATTCTATCACAAAGAACTCTTAAGATTAAATACTTACTACATGAAAAAATCATTTACATATAAGTATGTATATAATGATCCGTTCTGAGAACTCTAAAATATCGAAAAAAAAGCAGACGAAGACTTCCAAAATTGCTAACATATAATTAAATGATTGATTGATAATGAGACGACTTCAGACGAATTCTGTTTATACGGGTCTGAGTCTTTTCTGATTACAGAATAAATACTATGTTCGAGAGATGTCAGACAAGCTGCAACTTTCAATATAACTGGTAGTCCTCTCTTATAGTGAGTGAGTGGCTTACTAAGAAAGCCCTACATATTAATTTGGAATTTCTCGTGCCTTTTGATGGCCATTAAAGTTATTCTGCTTCATTCTCTTTAATGTTCTTTTGCGGTTAGGGGTAAATGTTTTGTCTAATTTAAGGTCTTTGTCGGACCGCATGTTTTATGCTTTTTTCAACCACAAAAAAAGACGCAAGTAAGTATTTTATTATTCTTCTTTCTAGTGGCGAATATTTTTCTTTTTCTTTTCCTTTTTCCTTTTTGTTTTTTTTTTTTCTTTTTCTTTTTTTTGTATATATATGTATAAATAATGTAGAGTTTCTAAAAACGCAGACACGAAACATTACACACGTATGCGTATGAGCAGACAAGCAAGCCCCCTTAACATATAATGTATGTGCGCTTGTATTAGTTTAACTCGGCATATACGAATACAGGGAAGAGAAGAGCACAAAGACGGTATGTGAAAGTAATTTTATTCAGCTTCCCTACTCTGTCGTGCTTACGGAGAGAGCTGTGGTTCAACAGCAATTACTTGTTGGTCTTTAATGAGTAGTAAAAGCTAAAACATGATGTGTGTGTGTAAGGTGATTGTCTAGCCAAAATAAAAAGGATAATCTTCTTTACTTTTTTGAAATGCGTGCATAAATGTGCACAAAAATACACATACGCGCGCACACACACCCATCAATGGGAGATTAGGGAGCCAGCCGGAGGAAGGGCAAAGGGTCAAAAATCACGATTTATTGATTGAATTTAATAAAAAACGTTGTTTCTAAAAGTTTTCAAAGCCACGGGTCCACTATCGAGGGTGCGAAATTGTATAAAACCGATTGTATTAGCACGATCGGTTATCATGATCGAGCTTGAAGCTTAGCTTGACTTAAGAGTGAAAAGGAAAATTTCGAGCTTAAAATTGCTGTTCTTGACAAATTTTTTCCCGTTGCAGTCGTGTAGTCGTAAGCTCAGAACAGAAAGACAAAATGAGTGGAACTACGGGATCAATGTCGTAATCGATTCAATTTCGAACTTAACTTCGTCAGAGTAAATGCGAAAAGTTTGTTCCTTTTATACAAAGTTCGGAGGTCGTGATTACAATTTTATTAGCGTAAGTGGCCGGACAGACAGTTACACCCGAATCGATCTCATTTCAATTCCATTAAAACATATATATAGCTGACTGATATCAGAGCTAAAGAAAATAGAGCACAAGCGTACACCGCCAACATTAACGCAGACGATGTCGTTGCATTTTATAAACAACTTTTTTATTTCATTTACAAAACAGAGAAACCGCTGGCAGGAAAACCGTAGATCCTTCACCAGCGCTACATTCCCAATCAATTTAACTCTGCACGTCAGTTCGTCTGTCCACAGGTAATTAGGACTCTCACGATGAAAAGCATTTAGTTAGACACTACCGAGACGAGTCGGTAACAAAGTCAAGATCTAAAAAACGAATTCTAAATGTTTTTACGAATCGTCTATAGCAACTTTTAAACTAAGGGAGGGAGAGCTTATCAGATCTTTAAAAATTTCACGCAAAAAAAGGCCAGGTAGACAATCCCGTATAGCAACAACTAACAACAAATTTTATGATTCTTATATATGCTGTAGGCGATTTTCGAAGAACCGTCACATGTTGGCATGATCAAATTATATATATTCCCATCTTATCTTATCTTATGCTCTGCAAATATGCAGAACATAACTAACGCTATCGCTGTAACGCATGTAAATGCAAAGAGATGTGTGCGCGTAGAACATCTAATACTTGTGTAAAAGGAAAGAGTGAACAGAATTTTCTTCCTGTTTTTAGAGTAAACGATTTTCTATCTGAAATTCAAGCTCGAATCTACAAGCTACAACCCTAAGGCGTTAATAAACGTAAGATGATTTCAAGACCTATGAAGAGGAAGAAGGATATGCAATATAGTGGAAAATTTATAAGCAATACGGAAAGTAAAGCTGCCACATTGCTAAGTGTAAGGTGAAAGTGCAAAGTGAAAGTCTAAAAAAATGTCCAAAATATTATTTTTTGTATTCTGTTGTGAAATGAAAACATCGAATATTACTTAAGTTATTCGCTGAGTTACTATTATTATTGAAAGAGAAGTGAGGAGAGATTTTGACCGCAGTCTAGAAGGTGTGTGCCTGATCAGTAAATGCTACTTACTGTACCTACAACCACGATTGTGGTTGGTCCCGAACTAGCACGAACGTAATTTTCACTATTGGATAAATGAACCTCGCTATCGAGTCCCTTTAAACGAGTAGTGAGTTGGTGGCGCCTGATAGCATATGAATTTTGCTTGACATCGAATATGAAATTTCTTACTGATACATTCAACGCAAAAAATGAACGGTTTTGCGTCTTGTCAGGCGTATTAGTTCAATTAGGAGAATAGTAAACCGGTTAAACGGTCTATGGATCTGGAGACTCAATCCAGGAATATCTAAGCAAATAGTGACACTTCTAATTATATAGACTATCCAGTGACCCTCAATTATTGAATTCGAGAAGGGGGAGAAGGATGAGAGCTGGCATGGCAAACAATCTTTGGAAGGTGACGAAGCCGAGTCTCGAAACCGGTTGACATTGAAATTCAAATCAAACCATTCGATGAAATTTTTAAACAAGAAAACCATTACTTTGACTTTGCAAGTTGGGAGAAGTGAAAGGGGATTAACAATAGCGCCGAACAATCAATTCAAGATTATTGTCGAGTGAGGTTAACCCACCCCCCTGTACCTGCCCTCGTGCCTGTTTCATATGTAATGAATAATATGCTAAATTTTGAAAATGTTTTAGAGAAGTCCCGGCGAATGCAAAGTAATGCCATGCACGGTTATGAATAGGCTCTAAATATTGAGCATAGCCTTTAGCGCATCAAACCCGGCACAGCGAAATTAAAGCGACTGAAAAATAGCTAAACGCTATGATTAATAAAAAATATCATGAGTTAAATGTAATTCCAGTATAGAGAAAATTGTTAAAATGCATTGCAAGGTGACATAAGAAGACATGCGTACAATTTCCAAAAGAAAGCGAAAAAGATATTCGGAAAGAAATTCATTAAAATAGCGGCCACAAAAACAGAGTCTGGCCGAACCCGAAAAACGATAAAATGTCAACACTTAAGAGTCTGCAGACGGCAAGAGTCCACAATGTGATTTCCCTTCTAACCAGCCATTTATTGGCTGGTCCCCCCCGTTAACTAAAGATTAGCTTCCAAACTCAGTCATAGTGGGCACAGATTACCGAAAGGTTAACACTTCTCCTATTAACCTAACGAAATTAAATTTAATGCTTTTAAGCGAACTAAAGACGTTAAGCAATGTATGGAAAACTCTGGAGCTATACGATGATGCACACATTGCTACTAAAAACAATTTCATTACAATCTTTTCTCTGCCATCTTCCACAGAAAGATTTTCAAATTTCAATGCATTTCATCTGAATAGGGAACGTTGTACTCTCTGCTCTATACTAATATCTTATATAATACAGTTGGATAAAAAGTTGGATTAATTCGAAGGAAGTTCGAAATGTGAATTGAGCAACTAAGCAACTGGTTCGCCTAAATGCTCAATGTTCAATATTTTCATTACTTTTTCGTGTTTTCTTACCCCAATCGACAACAAGCCAACATAACATAACTTAAAATTTCTCCTCCATCAGCGATTTGATTAAAGTGCTACTTTGGATCATTCTTTGGATGCAAAAGTTACAACAGATAAAATAAATTATGATAAACCTCATGTACCCGCATTATTAAGGCTTCTCTTAAAATGAGCTTTTAATCTATTGTCTAATTGTGTTATTCACACATAACACTAAACATGCGCGTGTCTTGTGTTACATTATCACAGATACGGCTGTATTATGTATGCTCATTAAGCAAATTGTGTTTCTTTTAGGGTTCGTTTTTGTTTTCTATGCGCGTTTAGTGATTGGCTTTGTTACCAAATTACTGCTTAAACAAGTCCCTTAATTTACTTAGCATTTATTGTACTATATATGCTTATATAATATGAAGAAATTTATACGACCTCGGTTATGCTCCATACAAATTATTGTAATTAAAGCTAATAGTATTATGGTTAATCCTTTTATACTATGATTGTTGAATAACCTGGGACTGTAAATTGATGGACGGGGAGACCAACACGCTTGACATTGCATATTTTGTTGATAATAAGGTAAAATGCTTCTTCTTTTTATAAACCAAGATGTTAAGAGAATTTGCTTTGAAGGCATTCGCGAATTTTCAAGAATTAATTTTCATTCATCGTAAAAGCGACCACGAAAGCCTAATACGAAAAGAGGGAGAGCCATTCACTTCTTGTCACCATAGAAATTTGTCTTTGTGAAAAGCAAGATAATCATTTATAGCCACCAGCGAAGCTTGCTGCAAACCAAAAAAAAAAAAAAAAAAAAGCCAGAATATTGTGGTTGGGAAAGGCCGACCATTAGATATTCTGCACCACTTCACCTAGTACAGTTCTTCACTCGTTTGGTAATAAGACACCAAAAATTGCTCACCGTCTTCATGCAAAGGCGAACTTTTCATGAAAGCCCGCATATTGGAGGATGCCCAAAACGTTACATGACGTGGTTCAAATTTAGAAAAATTAAAACTAGAAAATACACTTTCTCCCCCTATAACAACCCCTATAAATATTAGGGTATCAAAAATAGACCTACATAGTCCAAATTCCCTACCGTTTATTTTTGGAAATAAAATAATAAAAATTAAATCTTCTCCTGAAGGGGTCACTTTTCATGACAAATTTTACATAGAGTGAAGTCCAAGTAATAGACCCATGTGGCTCAAGGTTCATTTTTATGTCAACTTGCTATCAAAAATTAATTTTCATCACACAACATTTTCAGTTAGACCCTTTTAGCATATAAAGGTTCACATTTTCTGAGAATCCCGACATGCGGTGATATCCAAAAAATTTACTTCCATGGTCCAAATTCTTAAAACTTGATTTCTATGCCAATATACTGTTATAAATTAATTCGGACCATAAAATTTTCAAAAATGTACTCTTTTGCCATATAAAATCGGGCGGTCATGTGAGAGCGCACTCGAAAAGTTACCACAGACGGTCTAAAGTTTTCACACCAATTTAGAATATCAAACTGCTATTACTTTTGTCAGAAAGTTTTGAAAATTGCAATCTAATTCAATGTAATGACGTTTCAAAATAAAGCGTTATATGGGGGGTGGTCGCAAAAGTGGACGAATCTAAACCATTTACAACAACGTTCTTTGCGTCCTTGGATGAAAACACGTCAGTGTACTAGATTTCTTTTAGAATATAAGCAACCATTAAGAGGATGTCTCTTATACGCTGTTTAGCTGTACGACCGTAACGGTCGCAAGGAGGAGCGGAAAGAGAAAGAGAGGGGCGTGCTCACACCTTAGTTTTTGGGTCGCGCTTGATGGATAAGTGTTTTGCCTTTTACTGACACTGACTGTAGTTACGAGACCGAAAATGGCACTGACTATTGCACTGACATTCGAATTTGCGAACACTGATTTAGTGGACGCGATTCTTATCTAATCTGTTACTCATGCGGGCGATGAGTGAGGGGATAAATCATTTTTGCAAATTTTCTATCGAAAATTGTACCACTTCGTAGGGGACTTCGCGGTCGTCCAAATCCGCTAGTATTTAGATACATAAAATAAATAAATGGAATCTCTGATGAAACCGTACCGGATTTTCACGACCGATTAAATGATTGACGCGTCTAAATAATAACATAAATTCTAAAGAAAAAGTGTGAAGAGCATCGTCAATTTTATATCATAAAGTGTTAAGCGAAGAAGATTTTCATAAAATTAACCCAATTACTGGTTCCATCATCATTATCATCTATGTATCTATTTGTTGCATGCATAATACGCACTTATCTGACAATGCAGCATATGCCTAATGATTGATTGTCGTCGTGAGTGTGTGCAGCGGTTGGTGGGCTGGTTGATAATCGATACATTTTGAATTGCCCGCAGGTATATGAAACTTAATAAAATACTATACTATATGTTGTGCAGTAACGAAAGCATTCACTCACCTGAGAAAATTTGACGATGATGGTAACCAACTACTGGCGTTGCTGGTGCCCGAGTTGCGGAATTTATACAAACGATTGCAGCTTTTACTAGGTGGCGATGATAATGATACTAACGATGACGATGATGTTGATGCTGAAATTGATTTGATTCTAAAGTCGGTTGACGATGATGGGATGAATGAAGGATTTGCAAGTGCTGTTGTTATTGTTGTAGTTGTGGTGGTTTGAAACGATGTGCTAGAAATATTGTTACAGATGTTAGTGGTGGTCGCTGCACAGACACTGGGAGTATGCTTGACCACATTCTCTTTGGCAGTTATTTGTGATGTTAATGCCTTTAAGGCCTGTTGTTGTGGCAGCAATTTTATGTGCAGTGTTTGCGGTTGTTGCAATTGCTTGCGTTGATACGTATACAATGGCAGTCTGGAAATTCGTGTAACATCGGTGGAAAATGTTTGGAATGACGATGACGACGACGATGACGATGACGATGACGACGACGATGACGTTAATGTTGATAATGATTTTGATGGTGAACTGCAACAACTGCTCCTCGATATGTTTATATTACTTTCTAATGCATTTATAGGTTGCGTATATTGCATGCCTAGACGTCCGGTGGTTATAACATTTCCGTTGTTAATTCTATTCAGTTCGCAACTGCCACTACTGCCATTGTGATTGTTGTTGTTCGTATCATTGCTCTGATTCGCATCAGTGCAGATTTTCTGATTGAATTGTAATTCATAATGATTTTGTTGCACTTGCTCTACACTACGATTTAATTGCTGCTGCTCCTGTTGTTGTTTTTGCTGTTGTTGGTCTACAACATATTGATTTTGCTGCTTCTTCTTCTCTGCTATGTCTTGCCTGCTATGGTAAGTGTACTCACACTGTTGCTGGTAACTTCGATAATCGCAAAGCGTTGATGAACTTTGCGAGTAATTTGAATAATTTGGTTGTGTTGTCTGACTGTTTCTATTAATGCCAGCAATGTTACTGCTTGTGCCAATACCGAGTGATAGGGGTGTATAAGTAGCGGTAGGTTGTGAATGATGATGAGGTTGGTGATGATGATGGTGTTGGGACGAAGTAGATGTGGCTCCCAATCTTGAGCTCGGCGATGATCTTAAATCGTTAAGCATCATATCCAAGTCGGTAGCCAGAGAGCTGAGAAGCTGCCATTTAAAAATATAAGAAAAATTCATAAAAAACTTAATGATTATTTACTTTCTTTCATAAAATTATACAACGAAATACTTTGCATACTTTGCATTATATTAAAGCAATCAATTATATAAACTGTTCCTCGATTAACAATTGAGCTGAAGAGAAACACGAATTTATAATAAATCGAAATAATTAATTATTCAATAGTTCATCTTCGATAATATCGTTCAGCTTACAAGAACAGTTCAGCGTTTTTTTCGATTTCCAAATTATAAGGCAAGCGAGTTACGTGAAATACATGTTCGAGGCTGGAACAATTAGCACGCAATCCTTCTCACTCAAATAAAACTAACATTTGCTCTCTCGAATACCAATATAAGAAAATCGATTCAGGTCATCATTTTTAATAGGTGAAGCTTTACACCTGATCGATCTGTAAAAGGAGTGTCTTTCCTTACACCTATATACGAGAAACGTGGCAATAGCTCAGAATTATCAAACAAAGGCAAAAAAAAACAAACTTTATTTCGGAAGGCAGCCGCATTAAATGTTCACATTTCAAGCGGCATTAATTGCGTGTACATTTTAGGAAAATTAGATAAAAATCGAAGCAACGACACCACCAGAAAAAAAAGATTACAGGCTGAAAAAACCCTTAGCCCTTCCGCTCTTTCGCTTTTTCTCTTCTATAGTCTGTTCTTGCTGCTGATGTCGTTGATTTTTCAGTTTTCCCCTTTTCCTAATTATCCCCTCTAATAGCGTAAGTATACCAACAAATGTATATATGTGTATGTATACATATATATGTAGATAAATATATAAAAATGACTGGATATGTTTCCAAAATAAAACCCATTAACGCAAAGTAAGCTTTGGCGATTTAAGTCCCCTGAAAATGTCGACATTGGTAAGTGCCACTAGTGTTCGATTATACACCTTGTCCAAGTTGCTTGTTAACTCTTTGATCTTTTTCATGTTTCGCTCTTTGTTGTTCCTGCGTTGATTCATTGTCTTAAAGATATTGACTTCGAGTTTGTCGATATTTTGCGTATGTTGGAACTCTAACGCCTGCACATTTTTCAAGAGTTGCTCACGATCCTTCAAAGTGGTGACATCGATACTAGCGATTTTTTCTAGTTCTTTCGCGAGCTTTTGATCTAGTTGCTCCTCAGTTTCCGGAGCGATGGATACTCGCTTTTTAGGCGTTGAACGCTTCGATTGAGATTTCAGATTTTTGGCATGTCGTTCTTCTGCGTATTCATCACGACTAACCAGCCCAAGTTCTCCAGGGATAATGTCCGGTTTCAAGGTACTCCGTCTTTCAATATTTTGGTCGGAGAATCCATGTTCCAATTTTATTTGATCCAAAAATTTCAAATCTTCAGCGTACTGCTTTTGTAGGGTCTCGTTAGATTTTTCCCGTGCAAGTAACTCCGAGGCGGCATTCGTCTTCCACACATTTAAAAATTCCAAATTTTCAGAATCCTTTTTCTCAATATCTTCAACAGAGCTCTGCAATCTTTGGTATATAATATTAGCTTTATTTTCAGCAAGTGACAAATCGAACGTCTTCATTGTTTTTTTCTCCTTTTTCCTTTTACAATCTAAAACTGTCTCACAAAATTTACACAAACTAAACGAAATGAAAACCAAATGAATTGAAGATTCAAATGAAAAATTTCAATGCTATTGAGTTACACATCGCAACCTACTTAGCCATTAAAAAGCGAAAACAAAAATACAAAATTGGCTCAGGTCGAGAGATAACAAGTAGAAATTTCCTAAAACTGAGAAAGATGTTTGTTTGAATTACAAAACTAATGAAAAAATTTATTTTATTTGGCAAGAGATAAAGTTCGATAAAGATGGCAAGTAGGAAAATTATATTCGGTCGTGCCCGAGCCATTGATATCCATCACCATTTTCCTAAAAAGACGAAAACAGTCAAAAGTTCATGCTCTGTGCGACTGATTTTTTCTATTTTGAAAAGTAAACGTTTAATTGCATAGGCGTGAGGGCGTCATAGACGTGTCTACTGAAAATTTTAGGACGCTTTCAAGCGTTTGCAAACTTGTACGCGATATTATCATTGGGACATACTACACAGTTGCGCAGACGGACAGATGGACAGACGACCAGACTGCCATGCTTAGTTGCATTCCAAATTTGAAACTGGCCAAGAATTTATATACATTATGGGATTTTTGGAGCTTGTTTCTCGGGTCGTTGTGGAGATATAATAAGAATACCCATTTTTGCACTGGTACCGCGTTCCAATTTTTGTGCATTGAACTGCTTTAGTTTATGAATAATGATCGAAAAACGTGTTTTTCGCCTGTTTTGAAAAACAGAGGTGTTCTCGTTTTGTGCAGTAATGCATGCGCGTCCTTTGACCTATTTGGCCCATTTTCAATACCAAGCTGAGTGCAAGAACTTCCAATGTTTCTGCCCAATGTGGAGGTGATAGCTTCCAGTACGTGGCCAGGAGGATGTATACAACAAATGTTACACAGACGTACACACGAATAACCGGACAGGTGGACAGACGGACATACTTAAATCGATTCAGAATTTTGTAGTAGTCGCGAATGTATACACTTCTTGCGCTTTTTTTCTGGTTTATTTCCATGGGCTTTTCCTACTGAGCACCAAAGGTCGTTTTGTCAAAACGTTTGCAGTGCCCAGAAAGAAGAAGGTAGCTTTAGAGAATCCATAAGGTGTGTTAAGCATATCCGTCTGTACGTCTGTGTAATGTCTGTTGTAAACAGTCTCCTGGCTGTAACAATGAAGTTACTGCCTTCAAATTTAAGTGAAGCATTGGGCGTTCTTGCACTCAGGTCTGTATTGAAAATACGGCAAATCAGTCGAAGAATACGCTTACCGTAGAACGTATGCTGGTAGCACATTTATTTGTCTTTCGTGGACAAAAAAAATTGATTTCTCGCTCGTTTTTCACAAACTACAGTTCCAGATAAACCTACAAAAATCTAAACGTAGAGTCTCTGAACGATATTACAGTACCTGTGCGAAAATGGAAAATGGACGCCGCGCTTGTCCAATATTGTTATGTATAAAATTTTTATTTTTTTAACCTTTATAGCGCTTGAAAGCAAGCTTCAAACCTCCCACATAGCATATACATTCATTGCACTTAAGCATGTCCATATGTCTGCCTACCAATTGTGGCGACCATTCTGCCGTTCGCAGAAATACAGATATCGCTTACAAGTTTGAAGAAGAATTTGTAAATCACCCAAACTGGTCAAAAGAAACGCTAATAGGGCAACAACCACCGAGAAGAACACTTTTGCTTTTCGTGTTTTCTGCTCATTCCCTATAAACTACACCAGATAAACGATATACATTTTCACGTTTATATTATAAAAAAGGAAAAACCACCCGACGCCCACCCGATGTTACAGAGTATGGAAATTTAGTTCTATGCTTCTTTTTTTTGGAATCTTGTATAGTGTAGCGGTGATAACAGGTATGAACGATTCGATCATAGCCGAATATAATCTTCTCCTTGGTTTTTTCTCAGTTGAATTTCTGGAGAAGAAAGCACTTTTATAGCATTTATGAACAATTCCCTAACGCTTTCTTCTTAGTACAATTTTTTTTCAAACAGTTTTCATAATTGAATACCGAAGGAACAGAGGTTTTTTTCTCTTATTTATTAATTCTTGTCTCTTTGTCTGACTATCTGCTAAGCTAATATATCCAAAAACGTTTGAAAGGAATTTTTTTATAAAATTTATTAAGCAAATATTATTTATCACGCAAATGCTTACGAAAAATATATACAAAGACTGCGTCATAATAAAAATTTTAAATAATGCAGCGAAATGCAGCGAAAATGTGAAGTATAAAAAAAGATAATTA
Source organism: Glossina morsitans morsitans (assembly GCA_001077435.1). Lineage (NCBI taxonomy): Eukaryota > Metazoa > Arthropoda > Insecta > Diptera > Glossinidae > Glossina > Glossina morsitans. Next base: position 98,415 of record CCAG010007411.1, on the reverse strand, counting down.
TAAAGCATATAATTAATAAATTTATACGCGCCTCGGAGCAAATCTTGAAAATATTCAAAGTCTCTAACCAATGGATAAAATTTGCAAAATATTTTGCTAACTATGAGCGTCTGCGCCAGTTGACCAATCGAGATTATTTTTTTGTCTTTGCACTCACTTTTAAGATAGCTCCGGGAAATTTGTAGAGCAATTAATTTTATTTTTTTTTTTTTGTCATTAATTAAATTAGATTTACGTATGCAATAGGTAGGTTGTCAGTAGGGATTACGCCCATTTTCGAACTTGATTAACGGCGACAAATTTGTGCTACCATGAGCTTTTTCTAACAACAGACAAAAATGAGGCTGTGGGGAGGGGAGTGGGGGTTCCCCCATTGAAAATGTTACACTCATTAAGAGAATATAAATACACTTACAAAAGTAGTGGAGACAATTAACATAATCTTCTTTTTCATTGGATAAGGAAAAAGTCTTTTGAAGATGATAAGCGACCAATTGGGTCTGTGTCCTCATTGAAATCTAGAACGACTTAGCCATAACAAGTGCGACATTTTGTTTATGAAATAACTTTTATTTTTCTCTAGTCGCGATTTTTGAATTGAATTTAACTGTTTTATGTTATGCTACGTTACGTTACGTTAGCGGTCATATAAAGAAATGATAATCCTAAAGTAAAAAAACAGTGGCTAGTATATTATGAGAACCAAAGTCACTACTTCATTTCACTACTTCAGTACTCAGTTATAGCGTTTTATGTCAACATTTGCATACGCTAAGTTTACCGGCAAGAATTAGAAATAGAAGAGTAGTAAGTATATCACTTTCGAAGCTGCTGGAATGAGTCGAACTGTAGCAATTTTTTGCTATCTTACTATGTTTGTTTAGTTCACCTATTACGCTGTGATATCGTGTAATGTCATATTCTCTCGCCTATTTCACTTGCTTCCATTACTGTCTTTGCCATAAAAGAAGGTGTTAATTACAACAGAAGCCCCATCGAATGTGATTACAGCTCATCGGCAAAATCGATTAAAATGTCGGAAAGTAAAGAAGTATCGTTTCCGGTTTTCTTCTTCTTTGATCAGGATTGAAGCGTGCGAAATATGCCGCAAATATATCAAGCGGATGCTAAAAGTAATGGAAAGTCTGCAATAGAATGGACCAGGCCGAGTATGCAGATGCTTTCCTAAATTCGTTACTTTGTAATACTTCTGCTATGTGTAGAAGACCGTCTGACCATAAAAACATGAAACATTTTAATTGTTTTATCTGTTTCACGTTGCCATAGTGGAACGGGCTTCCAGAGATAAAACAATTAAAATGTACGAGACTGCATGGTTATTAAAAGCGAAAAGAGCCGCGTGGGTATAAGTTTAAAATATGTATACATAAATATATATGTATATGAATATGAATATTATGAATAATTAAAAGAGCACATAGTCGTAGCTATTAAGTGCATAGGAGTGTGTATAGTCAGCCATAAGTAAAATAATAATTGAACTGAGAGTTTGCTCTTATAAGGTCGATTGAAAATTTACGATCTTGCACTCATCGGGCCAGCTTAATATAGATACGTTTATAAATGTTCGTGAGTAAGAGATAAACTTATCCTTCACTACTTATATTCGACAAACAAAATCAACCTTGAACTCTGTTCCCTGTAACATGATACACTATGCAATACCGATTAGAGGGTATGCAATATTTTATACATTCAGGCAACACTTGATAGGGAAATATTGCTTCGGTTTATCCTATTTCCCAAGTTGACATGGGAACGAGGATGAATATGGGTCCCAGTTCAACATTGTTAACTAAACTGTGAGATTGGAAACTTAAAAAAAAAAAAGATATTGTCTTAGTTATCTGAACACACAACAGACAGACAGGTGAGCAGGGCGATGAAAAAGTTGCTAAAACCGATCTTTTCGGCAATACGACTATACTTTGTGCGTATCGTACTATACTTTGCGCGTATCCTTTTTCGATACATTTGAACATTTAAAGGATTCCTGCGGTAGACATAAAGAGCTCTCGCAAACTCGCAAACACTTGGCGCATTTATGCAAAGCAATCATTATTTAAGAGAGGCTTTCACTTTTCCGCGCATAATATACCTAATAAATAAGTTAATTCCAGCACAAAACATACAGTGCAAAAATGCTTATCTTGAAAAAGTCAGCAAAACAAAAGCAAAGCAAAGCTCTTCGTGACCAAATCCAAGAACAATGAGTTCAGTTATATTGCAAAATGTGCAATAATTTACTACCAATCAAATCTGTAAAACAACATTAATTTGCATTGTTTTACAATATGTTGTGCTAGCTAGTGTACAAGTGTGTATGTGTACATACATGTAAATATATTACTTAAACGAACGTGGCGTGGATGAAAATGCTAAGTGTAATGTTTTTAGATTTATTGAGCGCACTTTTATATTAATGTGCCAAGTTTTTTAAATTGCTTTATGAACAAAAGACGCAGATAGTTTTTTCTCTTTTTTTTCAACTCGAAGTTGAGTTGAGAAGCCGAAGTGATTGCAGATGTCTTGTTCTATCGAATCTAAAAAGCAACGTCATACATTTATAGTAAAGTCTTACCACAAGACTTAAGCAATACTATGATGAGGAGGGAAAAGCAGTGAACGGGATAGAGACGGTTAAGAAAACTGTAGAAACTGCAGGAGCTTCTAAAGAGAAGACAATGTACGCATCAATCATTTGTTCTTAACTCTTAGCGAAATATCGTTTAGTTGGAATCAGTGGATCATTCCAAAACAACGATGTTTGAGTACTTTTTACTTAAGTGGTAACTAGCACCACTGTTGGCACAATGGATGCTCCGCATCTTCTAGAATAAATGAAAAAACGTTCAGCACCCGCAAGAAGGCCCGTCTGCTCTGCTATGAGGATCTACTAGGAAATCGCAGCCTAACATTTTACTTGTTGATTTTTAACTCTTCTAATGCACTCATAGATGTTACCGCAACTTCATCTAAATGAACTTTGTGTCGATATGAGAGTGGGAAAGATCTGAAAGCTTTCAGTGCTTCTCCTGAGAAATTAAAAGTTTAGAATGACATTCTTAATGTTGGTTATGAATTCGACTATCGAATTACATCAATTCGCATTGTATAGAGTGGAAAAGATGCTATCCTCTGTTTGACCGGCACGGCATAAAAAGCACTTTCGAGCCAAAAGTCGTCGAAGAAAGCGCACACAGAGAAACATTTGAACTTGGAAGCGCAGTTTGATAGTCTTGTGATTGCACACTACTATGAAAAGAAGCAAAAAAAAAAAAAATCGTTGTAATAATAAAACATGTCTACTGCTGCATGTGTTGGAGCCCTCTAACCTGAAGATTACTCTAAGGAATTGCTACTGTCTTTTAATTTTTTTTTTTCAATTTTAGCAGAGGGCTAGTAAACGTTCGACTTCTCAGCGATTTTTCAAAAATACTGAATTTCTTATTGTCTTATGAAAAGATCCGCCTCAAACGATCTCGACTACGAACTCAGCGATCGTGAGTTCAAATGTCAAGTGCGGTAAAGTTTTCAACAAAACCGCTAGTCGTAGATATTTTATGATTTATGACTACTGTCTTAGCACATCTTTCTCTGACTAAATTACTTATAATAATAATAATAATAATAATAATAATAATAATAGGAGAAATATAAGAGGTTTCGTTTTCTATTAGTTGCAATGAACTGCTGACTAGCTGGCTAGTCTTCTTATAAGGTGATGATCCAGAAACGTTTGCCTTTTTCAATGTTGGATGAGTTTACGAAAATCGCTACAGGTACCAGTTTTATCGAAATGCTGGCTCTTGGCTGGATTACAGCGAATGTTGTTGCTTCGAAGCACTCATTACAAATTTCTCTTATATGCATTGTTTATATACGCGACATATCCTTTCGAATCCGCTTAAGACTGCGGCCTTTGTGATTCGAGACTCTACCGTAATTTTTCAAGCCGCAATATTTATTAACCAATAGCTTAATAAATTAACTGTGAACGGTTTTTACGTCTACGTTTGAAAATCGAAAGAATATTTAATCGAGAGCCTACGGAGCTGCGAGAGCTCACTGCAATTTTCTAAAGGGCTATGTAATTAGAAAATTGAGAGTTAACAGACCGAACGGAACAACTCTACGAAATACTCTGTCTATCTAGTTTTCATCTGCACAACAAACCCATTCACATCTCAAAGCATTGCTCGGGAATGGTGGATAAATTTATTTCGAAATGAGATTTCTAAGTTAATTTAATTGTGTTTAGAGCAGTGTTTAATGCCTAGTCGATAATAGAGAGCAACGTAAAAGCAGCTATTACTTCTTCTCATTCTTATAAATACATACATATATATACGCATTTCGAAATGGGCGCCTCACTTTGGCGGACTAAAATTGTTGTTATTGCATATTATCTCTCTCCAATGGTACTTTTGTTATGGAATTTCACTTTTTAGTTTTCACTGTACGGGTAACATGTCTACCGAATAATAGATTGAAAAGCGGAACCGATTGTTAAAGTCAATTGTCATTAAGAAGAAGGCATACAAGCAGAAGCCCTATTGTGAGCCAGAGCCCACCGTTAAATACCCTACCCTACCCCACCCAGTAGATATTCATGTAACGGCTTTTCAAAATGAGCTGTCGAGAAAGGGGGCTGATCCGTACCACTTTCAATAATGTTCGTCTTTGGGTAAAAACACCTCGTAAAAATATCTCAAAAATTGCAGCCTGTGGTGGGTTGAACACAAGAAAACAACACAGGCGGATGGGGAGACAAGCTTAAATCGATTCAGAAAGTGATTCCGAATCGATCGATGGGGTATAAAAATCACAATATTCCCCTTCAGTTCAATTTATCAGACACAGGACACTATTGATTGTCGGTATTCTTATCGATTGATATTCGATGCCATAGGCAAAGAGGGTTGCCGCGATCATAATAAAAATTGCATCTGAAACGATTTCGAATGAATTCGATTTGCATTTGACATGTTTTTTACAACCTTTCTAAGAAAACGGAGTTGTCCAGTGGATCAGACTAAATGTGCACAACTTGTTTATATGATATACTTTGATCGGTTACGATCCATAATGTTCTCTTGGTCCAATTCGCAAGACTTATCGCAAAGTCGAAATGGCTACTATGGCTAATGGTTATCTGGTAAGCGAGTGTTCAGTAATGTGCAAATTTATTCAAATGGTTTGACTGGCCATTACATCGACAATAAACACCAAATAGTGCATTAAACACAAAACAAAAAAAGCGCTAAGAACGCGAGCAACAACACTTGTTTTCAATTTTTTTTTTCTTCTCTCTCTTTTTTTCCAATTAATTCCATCATCGTAACATTGTACCTCAATATTTTTAAAAAAGCACGTTGACATTAACAAGACAAAAAGGCAGGCAAAGGCAAGCACAACTACATGAACATATTTGCAACCTTCTGAAGTAGCAGTGGTAGCTATATATATATGCATTGAACTAACGAAAAGAAACAGAGGGGGCAGATACTGCATTGTAGCAATTATGAAGCGGTGTTTATTCTTCACACAGTTTTATATGAGAAACGCGCTGTACTGCCGCAATTGTATACATATTTACAAAAACAACGGTTTCAATAAATTATGAAAACGAAAATCATAAAGGCCGAGAGCATGCAAAATACGTTGCCACGTCACACGTTCGCTCGTAAACTTATAGCGCTGAATGCAAAGACTCCGTCTCGGTTGATTATGGTGCAGAGGCTGTTGAGGAGCTCCCACGCTTGTGCCAATTTTGAAAGCATTTAGAAAAAGGCGTTTAATGGTAAATTTGAAACCAAGTGACATAATAAAGCAAACACGATCTATAAAATTGATAATAAACTCGATATTATTACTGTTACGCAGTATACGCTAGTATATGCGTTTTTTCTTTTTGTTTATTTCTTTTCAAAAGCAATGGAAAAAATATTAAATTATATATAAATTAATTAATTTTAATAAATTTTAATAAATCGCAATATAATAAAATTCGTCTCATACGCACACAACAACACAATTGTGAAATAAGCTTATGAGAGAGAGAGAGAGAGAGAAAGATAAATAGAAAAATAAAATAATGAAAAAAAAGAAACCTACCGCAATAGCGTCCATAACAGCGTTAACCATTTTGCCGTTGTTGTTGTTGTTGTTGTTGTTGTTGCTGTTGGTTGGTTGGTTGGTTGGTTGGTTGGTTGATCTTATGTCTGGGATTTCAATAATTTTCACTTTTTCCTGTAACAGTTGTCACATAATCTTGTTGCTGACATTTAATTTAGTCACCGATTCTGTGCATGCACACGCATACGCATACGCATACGCATACGCATACGGACGACATATACACAGGCAGAAATAATAACAACAACGACAACAACAACAAACGTTACATGCCCACCTTTTCTGTTGTACGATGGCTTTGTAATCGTTTTCCGGCTGCTGTCACTATGTATTTGTGTTAATCCATGGAAATGATTAAATTCCATTTAATCTCTTGTATTTGCACCGTAAGACATAACCTCGTTATTAACGTAGCCTCAACTGCTTTTCACATCGCACAGCCAGCCACTCATATGATCTTTTTTCGCTCTTACTTACATTAATCGTTTAAACAAATATTGGATTTAGTTTTTCTTTCATTATTTCTCTTCGGTTATTTGCAATCAATTCTATGATTTTCTGCATTTTTTTTTTTTTATTTTCTTTATTAGTTTTCTTTATTGGTGTCTTCGGTGTTTTGCACTTGTTTGGCTTTAATTAAATTTTAATTAAACATTCACTTTATTTCTCTTTTTTTTTTTTTGTTTTTTTCTCGCTTTTCACAATTCGTTATTAAAATTATTAGGATATATTTGCTGGTGTCGCCAGTCGTTGTCGCATGGCACTTTTGCAAATATTTATCACAGTTTTCTCATCACATTCAAAACAAACACGAAATTTGAGACTAAAATTAAATGTGAAACAAACAAGTGAGAATGCTTCGATTCAAATTTGAAAGGTAAGGAGCATACCGTTTAGATGCGACTTTATTCTAAATCTATCTGTCTATCTGTCTATCTGTCTATTTCTCGAAAACATGTTTTTTTAACAAGCTTAACCTTAGAATGTATTGAGTCTTGCGTTTTGACAAGAGATGACGCGAGCTATTTCTGCAAAGATCAAAAAGTCAGCTCATACGTCATTGGATGCCTGGATATATTTGCATGTATTTGCATCCTGAACTGCTTATGCATACGAGACGATCCAAAAAGAGAAATATATATATATGAACCGTTTGTTTGGAACTTACGTGAACATGCTACATGCTACATCCTACATGCTACATGCTACATGCTACATGCTACATGCTACATGCTAAAAGTCAAAGATCGATGTTCGCGCATTCAAATCTTAGTGCGGCGGATCATCCTACGTAGTATCGGCACATATAATGACGCACACTTGTACTCGCTTCGTAAATCGTCTGCTCTCTGTCTATGTGTTTTTGTATCCGAAGGATGAAGAGTATATGCAGTTTATCAAAACCTTTGCAACACCCAGAGGAAAACTTTATAGACTTCGTAAAGTGTATACTAATAGTTTTGATCAGCATCAAATTCTGATTCGATTCAAGCATGTGCAGCCGCCCTTCTGTCTAATATCCGTATAATGTTTATTGTAAACATCTAGGATACCACGTGAGCCGGGAGCCGTTTTGCTTTTCAAACTAAATAAAAAAGTCGTTTTACGCTCATTACTCACAAATTAGGCTTACAGCTAAACCTATAAAAATACGAACCTATAGTCTACAGGCGGTGCTGCAATGCTTGAACAAAATGGAAAAATACGGCCATGTCTATGCAATATTTTAGTATATCTCATTATATATATATATATATATATAATTGGATTTTTGTCAAAGTCTTATAACGCGCAGCGTACACATTTTTGACCAGTGTCAAAGTCGAAATGTGGTTACGCATGTCCGTCTATCCGGCTGCTCAAATTTGGTAAACGCATGAGAACTGAGAACACACACACAGATACAACGGATACACGATATAAATTTCCAGTTTCATTCTACAAAAATAGAAAAAATGGGCCACGCCCAACCAATATAGGAGAGTATAGATATTTTGCTTTTCCCTTTTCTTTTAGTCTTTTTTAAGTGAACGATCCCAGCCGAATATCATTTTCTTACTGGTTTTACTTTTATTCGAAAATATCGTTATTTCCATATATATAGAATTGTATTATCTCTCAAACATCTATAACAAAGGAATATATATATTCGACAATCTTTATAATAATGAGTATAAGTTTGTAAAAAAACAATGCGTTGAAAATTTGCGTATTTTATTGGAGAATCGATCAGCATGAATATCTCTGAGAATTTGATGAGAAAATTTTCCAAACCCATTTAGATAGAATTTTGTAAATTACGTAGCACTTATTGCTCCTTGGTGAAACGACATATGTGTTTAAATATTGGAACACCTGCTCCATGCTTTCTAGTTTGGCGCGAATCACTTTATGTTAAGTGCACTTCCGCACAGACGGAGAATGGTGTACATGCAGTTGCTTTACAATTTTGTTTGCAACGTCCGCGTATATTTACTAAAAACTATTTTTTGAAAGTGGTCCAAGTCCATTTTCCAAGAAAATCAAGGAAATATTTATATTTCCACATTGTCTTTTCATTTCGTAGCAAATCGTAACTAAAATCTTTGAAATCACTACGTTTTTTTACGGTTTTTGGTTTTGCTGGCCTGTTGGTTAATGAAATGATTGAATGGTTATTTTGAAAGTAACATAAAACTCGCCGTTTGATAATTTCAAGTGTGTAAAGAAGTTTACGAAATGCCCGCCTTATAATTTATTCTCATTAAATATATAAATTCAATATAACTTCAAGCTCTAGCAGACCCACACAGACCCAAGTACTTGCATATCTACGGATGGAGAAAGAGAAATTGTTTCGAAATAGGTTGGATGAGATTTTTACCCACTCAGCCATCTAAGATGTTCGGAATAGTCGCAACACTGGATTCATTAGCAAGCCGGAGGAGACCAAGAAGCGTTAATAATATTGATCACTGCATGAAATCACAAGACCAATCAAAATTCTGAAATACAATACATCGGTACCACGATTATTTTGAATTAAAAAGAAGAATAAATCAAATTAATCGCAAAACATTGTTGGTAAATGTTATCTATCTATCTAATGCAACAATTGTTTAGCAGAAAACGAAAACAGAATATTTTTTCAATTTTATCAAATAATCATTGTTTCATTTCAACAAATTCTTGGGTTGAAACTGGCTTGAGGGCATTTGTAGCCATCAAAAAGCCCCGTAGCTTTAAACCTAAAAACATTACCTGGCTATCGTATCAGTTACCACAACATCTCGAATTTAACGTAAACGAACTTGGGACACTTTCAAAATCAACGGCTCATATTAGATGTCTATCCGTCCATTTATTTGTTGCCATAATTGTTAAACTCGCACGAATTGATCCAGAAAATCGAAGCCTGTAAAACCCTATCATCCCTGATCACCGAATTCGATAAATCGAATGTAAAAACTTGTCCCCAATCTGTCGACAATGTTTTCAATTTAAATTTAAAGTAATTTCTTAAACTAACATTTCATATGAAACGCGAAATAGCGGAACAGTAACCAAGACGCGTCGAAAAGCTAATAAAGCTTTCTTCTTCTTTGCTTTACATATTGACATATGTAGTATTACATATGTACATTAACTGGTTTCTTTGAACAATTTAACAAGAATGCTCTATGCTGTGTAGTGTGTGTCATTACTGGTTCACTTTACAGATCTGAATAGCTCGGCCATCCATCCATCTCATGCGTATGCAACTTGTGTGTACGTACGTACATACATAAAAGATTTCAATTTTTATCAAAAGTAATAATAAACAAATTTATGTTTGTACAACATCGACGTTATCGATTACAGTTAAAAAAAGGACTAGAGCTTAGTTGGCATTTTGTTCCCAGATAACTCAGCTGAGATTTATTATTGCTTTCATAGTATTTTGATAGAATTACAGGATCGTTATCGAAACACCGCACTTAGCGGGTAACAATTTCATTTTGTTTTGATCTCTTTCACGAAATTGCTTTATTTGAAATTGATAAGTGCGTAGCTGCGAACAGCAGTAACGAACATATTCATCATTTACGAGATAACGTATTGATAATTTTTCATTCAATGTTTGCTTAACGATTATGGTTCTTTTGAGCGTATCGAACACAATGCAATCTCTGTCAGAAATAAAGAAGAAAGAGAAAAATGAGAAAACAAATAAAAGAAAATATCCGACTCAAAGAGTACCTTTAAATATATCATTTCAAAGTCTATTAATCCTATGAATTTACCCCACGGAAAATATGAATATGAACTCTTCGTTATGTAAATATGTGAAGAAAATGCCATTAATATTACCAAGCGGAATGCATTAGTGGCCTGGCGCGCACCTCTGAATGAACTTATACTCATTGAACGGATACATGCATATGCATAGATATCTCAACATCGCCGTGCTGATAGTTTTTCTTAAGAGGGTTGCAATTGCATATAAGAAGGTGTGACAACCTTTTTACAGTGCCATAAACAAGATTAAACGTTCTATACGGAAATTCAAATTCACCCTTTGTACCGACAATCATTTCACTGTATTATGTATTGTATTAGATAACGAAATACGCAGGTAACGACCTTTAGAACATCTTCACATTTGTTATTGCGAAAGCAATGATGTTTTAGCTGCTGAAAATTACGAGCGCACCATCATAGATCTTAAACAACATTACCAACAGCTCAAATCAAGTCACATAAAGGAAACAACTGTTCAGGAAACTTTTCGAAGGCGATATATCCTTTTCACTTTTTCTTCAGACTTTCTTTGCTAAACGTGTCAACATGTGCCGAATGCTTATCAAAGAAATTCCTAACATTTAAAAGCAGATCGAAGCGTTATTTCCCCTTTCAACTTTACATGCGCCCAACTAAAAAATTTGAGAAAAATGTTTAGCTTTTAAGCTTTTGTACTAGAGCCTATCGAGCCTATTCGATCTGAATCATTCTTAAGGGTGCTCGTTTTCGGAAAATACAAGACGAACAGATCAACTATGCTCTACAGCTTAGGAAATATCTCTCTATCTGAAGTTCTTTTTGGGCTTGTATTCGTACACGCATAAACTTGCCAAAGAAATATTTACTTTCTAAGGAAACGCGCAACCATATGAGCAATCACTTAGGCGATGTCCCGTTTAGGTGTTATATGGTGACGGTAAGAAAGAGATGAGGGAAGAGAAAAAGATAAGGAGTTGGCTGCAGTCTACTGGATCCGTACCTTATCGTCACATGTCGTGCACGTCAACTACGCTCTATAGCATTGGGTTTTGAACCCGCAAACGCTGACTTGGTAGTCGCGATGCTTATCTACTCGGCCACTCCTACTAATCTATCGTGACCGCAAATGTCGAAATGAGGAATAGGAGCCTTTTGTTTTTTATCACAACAAGAAGGAACGTTTATAAAAAAATGAATTGATGACGCTTTCGCTTTCGCTTGATTTACACGTTACATCGCATATATTATATAAAGTGACGTCTCCCTACTATCCGGCACTACCTTAGGGGAATTTATGGGAACAAAAAATCATATTCACATGCCTTATGGTATTTGTGCTATTTGTTTTAACAAATGTATGCGAATTGATGCTTAATCCCCTTTAGTAATTGTTGCCGCATATATTGAAAGATTAAATCGAATTTTGAATACGACATGACGAGAACCAGAAACGCAAATTTGTAACGATTAGATGGTCTCTGGAGTGAGTATTAAACGCGAAATCATAATCTTCAGAGACAGACAGGCGGACGGAGGCTGTTAAATCAATTTCGTTGTTCGCGTTGACGGAAAATATATCTCTAGTTTATGAACTTTGCAAGTTTTTCGATTCTCACTTACATTTGACAAACGTAGAAACAACAGAAAAATATTCAAACCAAGCTCTGTTCATTTGAATGCCAGCTTCCATAAAACCGAGGTCTTACAATTTATGCTACTAAAGCAGGCGGGCACTGTTGATGGCTAAGAATGTCGTAATGAATGTCCAATGTTTCACTATTGAATCCGTCTTTTATCTGCCTAAGTAATCGAGTAGATAAGTAGATAAGAACTGCGACTACATAGTCAATGCTCGCGGGTTCAAATCTTAAATGCGGTGAAGTCTTCTTGAGTCAAAATGATAATGAGCGCTTAGTCGATAAACGCATACGACTTATCGATACCTACTAGGCTGCGGCCACTAGCTTACTATTTCTTTCTATTTCCTGTCATCTTTTGACAGTCATCGACAGTTTCACCAATAGAGGACGTACCCTGAGTGATTGGTCGTATCAAAAAAAAAAAAAAAAAAAAAAAAAAAAAAAATCGCGATCTCAATTCTCATATGAAAGAATATTGTGCCTATGCATTTATGCCACTCAAAATAAAAATATTTTACAATATAACTGCGAATATTACTTCGAGTGGCGCTCAAGTGTAGATGGCCATGGCAATATGTTACTACAAATATCTCTGATATTTCCAAGTAACTGATAATGGGTATACTTCAAGGGTAGTATGTAGTGTGATGCAAAGAAAAAAAAATATACATATATATAATTTTACATATATATGTATGTATACATATATATATATATATATATATATATATATATATATATATATGTATATGTGTATGCATGTAATTTCATTTATAATGCCTCGAACACCTACTTTTTTAAACAGCATGTTATCGAGGTTTCTGTGATGCAGAATCTTTCAACCTGAAAGTTTCATTTAGAATACGAGGAACGAATGTGTTGAAGAAAGAGGTAAAAAACTTATTCAATTCAAAACCACAATGGTTACAGTTATTGTATAGGAAATACGTACATTCCCGTACTTCTACATAGTTACATAAATGCCGAATGCTTGTTGCTTTCCTGGCTTGCAACAAAAGTGGTAACAACATCACCGGTTAGTTAGCATAAACCTTTGACAACGAGGACCTATGCTGCTGAAATTTTCGATTGCCTTTACCTTTAGGGGATTTATTGTTGTTCAAACGGACACACGAGGTTAAAGACCTTCTTTGTCTGGTCAACGATGAAATTCATTTCATTTCAATTTGGTCAATTGTTGAAGACAAGAAATGTATTCTTTTTTTTGTGTTTATATACAAGTGTATGGACGTGACGCAAACCTCTTTACTTATTGAGCTCTTCTCTTGCGCTCTTGCTCAGCATGCTTGTTTTTTGTGCACACACATTGCACATATATACATATATAAACGCTTGTTTGAACGAACGTTGGGAATTCCTTAGGTTTTTAACTTTAGCAATATTTTAGCATGATGTCAAATGAAAGTCAGTGCCCTTTTTAAAATGTTTCTTTTAATACACCAATGCGAACGGTCCGTTTGTTTGGTAGACAAACTGTCTAACTGTTTTAAGATAGCGTTATACAATTTTCGTATTAATCTTATGAAAGGAAAGACACATTTCCATAAACTTATCACAAGAATTCAAATACTTCTTTAACAATAACCTGAAACGTTTAGCATATTTATTCCGCTACCTAGTACCTACTTATATATATATATATATATATATATATGATTTGAACTGATTTAAAGCAATAAAAAATGCTAATGTCTTTTTGGCTATCTATCTCCAAGACATTCTCTACTGAATAATAATCATAAATATTAATAATGATAAGGAGACCTGAAATGTATTCGTCCGCAAATTAGTGGGCATCGTTTTTCTAAAAGATGTTTTTGTGACTTATGACAAGCTCGAAAACAAGGGTATGAAGATAACTTCGAACTAAAGCTTCGAAGCAAAGCCAATTACGTAATACCTTAACGAAGCTCTGCCAACGCTCTAACAGGCTCTGTAAACTGTCTAACACAAATCTGTTAAGTTGTTCGGAATAAGATATGATCGGATTTGGAGAACTACTCCGTGTAAGTTAGAAAATGTAAGATATTTTTGTGCACACCTCGCGAATCCAGCTAACACTATCTTTCGAATGAATTACAGAAATATAAAATTTTCTTTTCACAACTATTCTTAACAACTTTTGGAAAAATAGTAGTTTGGCTATTGAAAAATAGTCAAATTTGCCTATATTCACCTATATATCGTTGGAAATATCTTTCAAATGAGCGAAAGAAATTCGAACTTTTCAAACATCTTCAAGAAGAAGAGACTCAAACTTCTTTATCTCATTCGAGTAGCCTTCCAAATCCATCTTTATCTTGTTCTTGCCGGACAACTCGACAGAGCTCTGCTCGAAAACTATCTTCGATTCCTTTCGATCGTCACCTTTCAATCCAGCCCTCTTTGGGCTCAGAAATGAAATGAACAGAAAGAAAAGTCGTTTGACTGTAGATTTTTTATGGATAGCAAGATCCTGTTTTTTAAATAATGAGCGCCTAATAAATTCCCTTGCGCGAGAAGGCAAAAGGCAAAGAACCAGCAAAATCGACCTAAATGAAATGAAAAAAATCAAATTTCCTGCGCATAAACTTTTATGACATCCAACCGATTTGCAAGCATTTACTTGGGCTTCTAAAATTATACCTATTTTATATTTATTTATATACTAAATCGTTTATACCTGTTATATTAAATTATATTCCCGGCAATTTTCATTTCTTTGGAACCTAACAATATACAATTGCGTATAACTCGCAGGCGGTACTTTCAAATGATGAGATGATAGTGTCATTTATCATCCTATACAGAGTACTAATGTGGTTATCCACGCTCTTAGGAAACGGACCGAACACATTTCTACTCCGATTAATTCAGACACAATTTAGTCAACACCTTGGCATCAGATGACAATAGATGGCCAAGTCGAATAAGATAAATCCAAAAAGTAACATCATGGCAATGTTATTGAAAGAACTGATCATTTATAAAGTCGCCCTGTCAACCTACATAGCGCCAAAAATGTGGTTACAGAAGTTGCCAGACATTATTAGCGGGAAACATTGTTGACCGCTTTCCAAGAACTCTGAACAATGCCCTGCATTGGGTTAACTACAATTTCTCGCTGATATAAACATACAAAGCTTTACCGTGAACTTCACCGAATCATAGCGTCTGAAGCATTGAATGAAACATTTTCGTTTCAAAAAGAGTACCCGCGATGAAAAATTCCAAGAAATTGTCTGCCAACTTCTGATGAGGAAACAGTTCTTTTACTACCATTAAAAGTCGGGAAGTGAAAAAAACGGGCAAGTAATTTCTTCTTTCGCCCTTTCTTTAAGCCGTTCATTGATTTTATTACAAAGTTATGTGTGTGAGTAAATAAAATTGAAATTTAAAAGAATACGGCACAAAGAGGTAAAATGGCCTGTTTTTTTTCTTTTTTTTTTCTTTTTTTTTTTTTGATAACAGCGTTGTTTGGGATAAAGGGAGAGATTAAGACAGCTTACACCAAACACGACGACGTAAACGTCTTGATAAGATTTATTAAGTTATGTATGAAAATGGTCGAGAAGAACATAATAAGCTAAGCCAGTTCTATAAAGAGATTACAAGCAAAAAAAAGGGAAAAAGGGACAAAAAGAATAAAATCG
This sequence comes from Glossina morsitans morsitans, assembly GCA_001077435.1. Lineage (NCBI taxonomy): Eukaryota > Metazoa > Arthropoda > Insecta > Diptera > Glossinidae > Glossina > Glossina morsitans. Next base: position 82,724 of record CCAG010007411.1, on the reverse strand, counting down.
AGAAGTATAAATTCTTGCTAAGGTACAGAGTACATTAACCCTAATCCTACTATCTGTTTTCCCTTATAACAATCATGGAAATAATTAAAACGTTATTGTTTTTGTTTACGATTTAAGTTCGCATTCATTCACATTATTCAGAGATAAATATTGATTTCCAATTATAAAAAGAAAGCGAGTAAAAACACTATAGTGGGACTTGGCTTTCGATTAAATACCCTAAACCACTTCCTAACGACTCTTCAAATTGAGGCGTGATAATGGGAGGATTTTCAATAGCATCTGAAGCATTTGTCCTTGGAGGTTGAACATAGAAAAACCAGATGAAAAACGGACAGACAAGCTTAGATCAATTCGGGAAGTGATTCTGAATCGATCGGTATAACAAAAGGTGTGTTCAAACTGAGTGCATTTATACCGCAGGTTTTGAAAATACGATATGAAACAATTAAAAGAATTCGAGCGCAGGGCTCAATTGTGTCTCAAAGACGTCGTGGTCCGACTAGGGTTAACATTTTTCGTTTTAAAGTCAACCTCCCCGATGAGGGAACATATTTAAACACATGATTGCAGTGACAACGCTACAGTCAAACCTAAGTACAGCGATGATGTTTTCCGTGTGTGTGCTTTGTGAGACGAATCAATGAGTCGGTAATGTCGCAACGCAACATGTAGTGTGCAAGCGATTGCACTTAATATGCAAACGTCATCTTTTCATGCAACTCTTTATTTTTTCTTCTTTTTTTACTGTGTTTCCACATAACCGAAAATTCAATACGTTGCTTGCGCAATATTCTTTGTAACTATAATCTCTTTTTTTCAAATAATTTATTCCTCTTTCAAATGCATTCATAAGAAGAAAAAATGAAAAGAAAATGTATGTCTCAAGAAAAACGAAACTAGAACATATTTCGATACTCTATACCAGTGAGCTGACATCGCGAATTTTTTTACTTTTACGCAAGTACTGTACGATCACCCATAGAAGAGATACGTGGAAATATTTTTCAGCTTTTGAGCAATAAACGCATAGCCCAATTTTGCGCTTTTTGAAAACACAGGTGTTCTCAGTTTATGTTGCAGTGTGAGTTTGTTTTCCGGCCAATGTGGCTTACGTGCAAGAACTTTCAATATTTTGGAGAATTTGAAACCGATATCTTCAACTTTTACCACCTCAACCATGTTAACCCCTATAGATGGACGGACAGACATGCCTATACAATATACAGTGACTCTTCTTGCTGACTATTATAAACGCTTTGACAAAATTAATGCAAGAGTATATATATATATATGTTAATATATATATAGAGTGCAATTAATTTTTTTTATACCGACTACCCGTATTATAAATTTATTTAGGCTAACGAACTCTCTCATTTTTACTAAGAAAACCTCTTCTCTCAATTATTTAAGCCAAGCATAATAACGTAAAAAATTTTATAATTTATTTGTATTCGTTTCTTATGGGATGCTTTTTAAAGTCATTATCATCCACAACAATGAGGTGTTAAGGTTTTATTTAGAAGTTCATAACTCATAAATTTAGTTACGTACGTGAGCAAAGGAAAGAGAATTTAAGCGTACGCGCATTTCGAAACACACCTTACGAACTGCAGGCAAAATCTCGGGTTTCCTTGAACTTGACTTAATACGAAGCTTACCTTAAAGTGATAATTACCACATTTATAATTGTATATATATGACTATATAGCTAAGTACATATGTATGTATACATGTAGACATATTCAATATCGAAATTACAAAAAAAATTTTTGTTTTCTTTTTCATTCTTCTCAATGAATTCAATGAAGATCTCTCTCTCTCTCTCTCTCTCTCTCTCTCTCTCTCTCTCTCACTCTCTATTTACAATAGAAAATCATATACTCTCTCTGAGGCGAGTTTTTGATATTCACCACAAGGAAAATATATAGAAACCATGATCTTTTTTTTTGTTAATTTTCGGGTTTCAGCTTTCGACATCTTTGATCGACGAAGCCATCTTTCGAGCTTGCTCACAATACGTTTATTGGACGACAGTAAAGGAACGAATAGACTGAAAAGATACCATATTTTAGACCTATCGTTTAGAAAATAAATGGAAGCATATAAAGTATATATAGATTGCAAAACTTTATTCTTAGTGGAGACAAAAGATGATGTATTTTGTCGAGTTAAGCTTGCGAGGCCAGTAGTAGTGTAATGTGAGCAATGTCTCCCACTAACAACGAGTTCATTAGCCCTTTACACTCCTAATTGCTGTTTCCTTGTTTACCTACCACTAACCTATCCTTTATTACTAATTTCAAATAATAATATATCGAGGCGAGGTCATCATAGGAGTTGGTACAAGAAACGCAAAGTAGACATGTACACGACGTAGAAGTGCATCGGCTAGTGGGTATTCTTGGAATCAGCAAACCAAGTGACGGTCAGATCAGAAGCTATTCAAGTAACCTATATACTGTCATTAAAAATTAATGATTCACAATGACGTACGATAATTTTAAAATCCGTTAGTGAATGATAAAAGTATACTAATTTTAGTATTCTATTGGTAACGTCTGAAGACTAAGCTCACAAATGCCCACAGATATTGTTTTGAGCGTAGAAAGTTGCGAAGCCTTTTAGACAGATTCGCAAATTAATGTAGCGTGTTAAGAATTGAAATACATATATACACCAAGACCTCGTTTTACGTACACTGCATATTGCATAGGCATCTTGCGTGTTCTCGATATTGTGCCGATCTTGAATCACAGCTGATTTTCGTTTTGTGTTGCCATATTTTCGACTTGCGTTATTTTGTTTCTCAAATTTTTCATTTTAGAAATTGATGCTCGTGAAGGAGAAGGATTTTGAAGAAATGAATGAATCGGACTGCGGATAATCTAATGAAGAATTAATGAGCGTTGACCAACGTTGAACGAATGTGCTGGCAGCAAAGTTCTACATCGCAAAATTCTCTAAATTGCTCGGAGAGTAACATCCGATATTAACTGCTACAAAGAAGTTTATGTAAAAATAAAAAAAAATCTCTTCAGCAGACTTTGGATAAGTTTTCCAACGAAAGGCCACCAGTTGCAGTTCAATTGAACTTGTTTCATACTTATTGCTTTGTATTGTGTAATGTTGTTCATTTATTCCGTTCCTCTTTGTTTTAGTCGGTTTGTTTTAATGAACAAAAAAAAAAAAACTGATCTTTTTTGTTTAATTTTTTTACAGATATATACACATATACTATAATCGCGACTCACTTTGCGCCGTGTTTCTCTGAAGCGTATTTACGACGCAAAGCGGAGTCCTAGTGTATTCGTTTAATTTGTACAAACTAATATAAGGCCTGTTCAACATCAAAGTACCGCCCTATTGTCTCAGAAACGTAATCAGTAAAATGCGTAAGAAACACAAAGTCTGATCTAGATATCGTTTGAGAATTTGATTTAAAGAAATATTAGAGTTGCATTCGACATGACTAGGATGCGAAGGCGAACCCGATTAGCTACTGCGAAGTATGGATGTCCAAGATTTATTCGTTTATTCTATTTTACTAATCTAAACTTGAGATATGACAGTGTGCTGTCTTTTCCGCGCCGCGAGCGCTCTTCGCGCAATGATTCCGTGATCGATACTATGGCATAACACGCCCCTGCTCCTCGTTCAAAAAAGAAATGTATCATCGTTTACTTTGCATAGGCAGAGTATTCATTTATCATGCCGTTCCACTGAAGTGAAATGACGTCACCCAACATCTAATATAATAAAATATTTTACAGTTAAAAATTCTTATCTTATAAATTAAAATTATTCATGGAGTTTCTAAGAGATTGTACTTTTATTTTCTTCCCGTTCCTCAGTATAATATTAAATTTTTGCTCAACCGTCATACACCAGTAATAATGATAACGCAGCGAAACTAAGTCACAATTAACCTACATAGAGATAATAGACAACAATGAACAATAAATTTATGGCGAAGAATATTCGATAGAAATTAATATTAAAAAATTGGTGAGAGAAAACAGCTATTAAGTGAGAAAACTAGTAACGAGATTTTACATTTACTTTACTTTCGATGTACGCGTATTGCTAGGCTCGTCCGGTCTTTGGCTGTATTATTAGAATTCTAAAATGCAGAAAAAATAAGAAAAAGCAGAAAAGCAGAATCATACCATGTACACTTAAGCATTCTTACTAACAACGAGATCTCCCTTAACCCTAATCGGACCAAGGGTTTTTCTAACAAATCGATAAGCTTCATAGGCTCACAGTCAGCAAGCAGATCTCTTGTGTAATGCAACGCGATGATCAATAAGTACCGCAACCTAAAAACATCTACTGTACTCGCTCGTGCCGGTAGCCCTCCAGCTTTAGGATCGCCATGACTCCTGCGACCTTCTTAGTTTCGTAGCGCCATACAGCGTTCGGCGTTATAAAGTGTTCGCCAAACACATGGCCGCGCAGTCGCACAGGATGTGATAGGATGTTTCCTTCGCGGCCTCGTAGAATCTGCATGAAACGGTATCTGAGATATCTATATTTTTCAGATGGTACCTGAGGCAATTATCACCCTGCAGGAGTTATGGCTCCTTCGTAGTTCCATGCGGGCTATGTCGAAGGGTTCGATGGATCTTTTTGCATGCCATTATCCTAGACTTCGCTTTCAATGGATTGCTGTTTTTTTCCTATGACCATTCTGATACCGGCCTTTTGATGAGGCTCCTTGGTATCTTACACAAATGCTCTTAGATATAGTTTATATGCAAATAAGCGACATATACACATCAAACATTGTACACAGAACACATAGAGACAGACTTCTTTCCAATTATGTAAAAATAAGTAAATTTCATTCGGACTAGTAGCCGATTAAGCAAAGGAGCGCGGCAAGCAACTCAACGGTCGCCGTAGAGTTTTCAATGCAGGCGAGTGTATGATCTAAGTTACCCGGCAGTCTTTAAATCCATTCTTTGTAAGTTTGTTTGCAGAACATGTAGACAATAAATCAATCAATCTTTTATATCCGCCAGCATCTTTATCGTAAAAACAACTGGAACAGGCGTGGCTGATTACTTCCCTTTAGGTAGAATATACATCGAAATTTTTATCGTATGGCAATTGTACGGAGGTGTTCCCAGTTTATGTTGCACTGGATAAGTAGTTCGTTTTCAATACGAGCCTGCGTGCAGGAATCTCCAATGTTGCCGCCAAATTTTTCTTTGCGGCCAAAACAATGTGGACAATAGTCATTTCACAGGCTTTGCCGTTCTGCATAAATTCTGGCTCAGTTCGTGGCTCGTAAAAAACCTATTAACTATGATACTGTGGTCTGAAATAGTATGCACGGTTTCTCAGCGCATCTCTGCGCCAACTTAGGGTTTTTTTTGTCCAAGATACGAAATAGCTTTCTGACCATAAGCCTGTGAGACAGATCGTTGTAAGATTCGTTAGAAAAAAAAGTGTCAATTTCGACCGATTTCGATTGGGTTTTTTGGGTGTTAGGTAAAAAAGGTATTTAGAAATGCAATGTGGAACAGTCAATAAACTCAAGTTCAAAGCGGAAATAAGCCTCGAAGACTCAACCTGATGCGATTAGGATTGAAAAGGTAAAGAAGACAAGGTCACGGAAAAAATAAAGGGTGCAAATAATTTCTTAAATGTCAATAATTAGGTGATCGATTGATCAGCAGTTTGAAGGTTATATTTATGAGAGCTATGCAAACATTTCTTATAAGTTCGCTCAATTTGCTCACACGCTCACAATCGACAATCAATTGAACCACTTTCCTTGCCCAAGCATCCAATTGGGCCAATTTTTTTTTAACATTTTTAAATAAGTGTCGTCATGATTTATTTAGATTTCCTTTGGTGTCCAAATTATTAGGTTTTATAAAATTCTCATTGTTGTAAGTTATAATTATATTTATGTATATATTTATGGTTATTGTTACAGCTGCAAACGTGATGCTTGCAGTTGTGCATAATTTATAGTGTTTCTCGCTCATTGTCTTAGTTTAAATTCATTCTTTCATTCATTGCTTAGTTATTTATTGAGTACAGTTATCGAATGTTATTCATGTGGAACGGAGCTCAGTCACAATTGCTATGAACTTTGTTAACATAAAAGTGCATACACTCTTACCAAAAACTTACCAAACTCATTCCTTTACTGTTTTGTTTTGTCTATAACATTAACTGAATGAAGCATTCCCAAGGGAGATGCATTTCAACTACATTTTCGTTGTATAATCATGTATATGACTATGACTAGACAGTCAGTTTTGACAAGATTAGCGAAAAGGAGACGCAATCTAAGTGTAAAACCCTGGTTAACTCTTAACTCTCTCGCGCCACATCGGTCGTCATAGCTCGGGAATTCATTATTTATCAGAAGAAAAAAGAAAAAGAAGAACAAGAATTAACGCTATTGAGGAGTATAGATGTAGAAGCAACGATACGGTCGTCAATTAATCAGGAGGAGTCAAGAGACGGACGATGCGCAAGAGCTGACAGCCGCCTGCAGGCACACAAGCAGAGTTACATCACCCGAATATCAAAAGGTATAGTTTCCCATAACAAAATTTTTCAAGCGGTTCATCCGGAGCAAGTTTCGTCAACATTGACTGCGTAAGATGGTGAAGGATTCAAATTTTGCCGTGAGTCTGTTTCTTAATATCCGCGCGATAAAGACCATACTTGGGTACAAGTTCGTGTCAAAATATAAGCGAAAAGCTTTTGAAAGCTACGAACGTTCACATTTTTGTAAGTAAGGTCCATATGAAAGCTAATGAGACGTTGAATTGATTAGTTGAACTATGAACACAATTAGAGTTCGCTTTCTTTATATAAATAGCTTATGCAGTAATAATCTATTTACGGCAAGTGTGTAATTGGTTGTAACCTGTAAAATCAAAGATCTCCGTTGTGTAGTCTTGACGATATTCACCCATTGTCGGGCATTTTCGCTTTTTAGCTTATTTTACGACACTCAATAAGTATGTATTTTTTAGGAAAAATATTTACGAATGTATGTATATGTATGAATACATGTTAATATAAATACCGTTCACTATCTACATTCACAGAGCAATAGTACACAGATAAAATGTTTTACACTGAATATGGTTTATGGTATTGGACCCATAAACCGGAGCTAAAACGTCGCTCATATATCATAATCGTAATAATTATATATTGTTATATATATATATTGTTTCTCATATGGAGCAAAGAGAGTTTATACGAACGACATCTGCAGATAGCATTTGGATACCATTTACTGTTTCCCATACTAAAAAACTGGATGTGGTGGAATAGACTATGCCGAGCACGGCGTAATATCGTCTACGACGGGCTTCAGACATCGGCTTTTTACAAGAGCGGTAAGAAACTTTTTTTCTTTATTATAAACGATTATTACAGGAATGTCCCCAATATGAGCCAGACGGTTGATGGTCAGACACAAGTGAGGAAAGAGAAACCAGGCCCCAGCTTAGTGTGGTGAAACAACGCAAACCGAACATCAACTTGATAGTCACAACTCTTGCCCACTGAGCTATGCGGCTGCCCAGTATGGCGAAATACTAACAAGATAGAATGAGGCCAAGGTTTTACACGACTGTTGCCATTGTGTTGAGTAGTCTTGAGTAGAAATGCCAATTATCAAGATTTCTCGTCAGCTTTAGAGGGAGTTAAATAGTATGTATGGAATACTACATAATGTGAAGATTTATCAAAGTTTGTCCATGCAAATTATTTAGCCTTTAGTAAGGATAAGTGCAGAAAAATTGACGAGTAGTCCAGTAATTTTCAGACAATATAAAAAAGCGCTAAGGGACGGGAAGGAAGATGCCGATAAGATGCCGATCTGTCTCGGATCACTAGAACGCTGATGAGAATGGTGCGTTCGTTTGTTCACATATATACGGCCACGTCAAATCATCTAGCAATTGCAAGGGACAGATATTGGGAAAAGCTCCGCAGTCCTGAGCAAAGTGACGTGCTTTGTTACTGCTGCAAAGGAATGCAAAGAAGTAAACGGAGTGGGTACTTACTTTAAATCAAAAGTAGCTCGCGAGTAATCAAAACATATCGATCACGCAAGTAGACATAACCACTCTTAGAAGGATAAATAAATCTTCTTATTTTTTGTTTTTGTTTTTTCAAAAATACGCTTAATAGACGTAAAGCGATTAACACATTTATTCAATAAGCCGTTATGTTATTTGGCTCTTACCTAATGCAGATCGCTTATTAACAAACCGATAAACAATTTGAAAATGAAACTCAAGATATGTAACTACAAACTCTAAATACATGTGCTTGAATTCCAACAATAATACGTAATCAATATGTTGTTCACCTGAGTAAATATGTTTTTTTTTTCAACATTGTTGTATGTAATCAATATATGCAAACTCACTTCAACGAATCAACGGAATTTTGATACATAACACTAAACATATGAAAAGTGACGCAAAACCACATTTCCACATTTCCACTGTATTTTGGAAAAACGGCATTTGCTGCAGTGACTACCAGCAGATTTGTCTGTTCCACACTTTTGCTTATGTTCGTGGCTGACTCAAATTTAATTGTGGGACTACTATGGACAATACGTTTTCGTTTTTTGCGTTTTCTAATGACATTCACTTTAGAATAATGATTTCAAAGACAAATTTATTGTAGAAAATTTGGACCTCATTGATCCTGTTTTCGGACCAGATAAGAGCTTTCACTAGAAACGAGCCTTTATACGACCGAACGGAAGAATTTTTGATATTTGCCACTATGCAATATGGTGTACTTATGTGGTTTTATTTTTTTTTTCGTAGCATCGTTTCCTAATCAATCTGTATTTTTGTAGTTCTCTTAATCTCCCCTTTATATAAAAACGGCTAAGCACACTATTACAAATAAGTTATTCGATCACTCGTCATTAGTTATTTTCCGTCATCCCTTATCTGCTTACACTGTTACTGCTTACAAATGAAACGAACGATACGTGTGCGAACATTTGTCGACAGTGATGATAAAAGGAAGAGGGGTCGCTATAATGAGGTCAATAAAAAGAGGTATGTATCACTGTCGAATACTGCATATAAACTCTTCTTCTCTTTCTGATAGCTCTTATTTGCTTCGTAAAGTCCATAATTTGGACATTCGCAGAACGGGTATTCTTTCAATTCGCTTCATCTATTCATTCATAATCACAACACACTACAACGGATACCTCAAATGTACGCATATGAGAGCTATTTGTCTCCTTTAAATTCCGGCTGGAACACAGTTACTCGTTAAGTAAGAAATACCATTGCCACTTACGAAGACAAAATGAAAATTGTTTTTGGGTACGGACTCTTCGGGTGCATTGGGCTGTTGCGAAATGAGAGACCAGACCTAGCATCAGCTTCTCCAGCTTCAGCAGTTTTAATGACGGACGGCATAATGGAAAACAGTGCTATCATCAAGGCGAGTACCACCAGTTACCAAGTATCCAGAAACCAATTGCACTCCTCGTTCCGAAATAAACTGATAGGTTCAACCCTTTGCACTCTTAATTTTCTCCATTCTCTTCTTTAATAATTCGAAATAATATAATATTGGCTCGCGGTTGACATAGGAATTGGAGTAAAAAATGCAATCTCGTCACATAGCCGAATGCGTAGGCGTGCAAAGGTTTAAATTTGACCATTTGTTTGCGGCCAAAGCAGGCGCAACTCATTACGTCATACATACCTCCGTATTAGGCGAGAATGTTATCAATAAGTAATTAGGAAAAAAAAAAATAATAAGAAGACAATTAACAAGTAACTATGGTCCAAGTAAGAGCTCAGTTACTGCTTCGCTGGTAACTCTACAAATTGCTATGAAATTTCAATTTTTTTCTCTTACGATACTTCAATGTGATCGCTTATGCTTCATAACGGATATGCATACGGTATAAATATCTAGGAGATCTTAGACAAATTAAGGTTCACAAATATTCGAGTAGATGTTATTAAGTTGTAACAAACGTGTTAGGATCCTTTTTAGCACAAGGTATACGAAATTCCTTCGACGATATAACACACATATATAGCTTTCTCACTTGTTTTTATTATCATTGTTGTTATTATTCTTGTCGTTATTGTAATTTTATTGTTCCTTTGTTTAAGTTGACGCCATTGCGATGATCATCATGCATCTGATGATTATCATAAACGTGCATGCGCACGTATGCCAGAACGTACGTATGTTGAAATTGCAAGAACATGAGCGTACTTTTAGATCACATATTTATGCTATACGTAGGGAATAAATTGTATGGTGTTCGTTCACGTCTGTAATAATAATGACGATGATTTCGATACCGGCTTAATTGCGTTAAAGACAAACAAATATATAGATATTGAAAAATTTTAAGCAAAAGCAGAGCAGAAAAACAAAAAATCGAAACGTATTTTTGCGTTGGTTGGCATTTTATTATGACTTCATTTTAATTTCACGATTTGGGTTTTTGTTTCTTTTAAACTTTATCGTTGCGCCACCATTCATATTCATATTCACAGAATAAAAGATTACAAATGCGTTGGTGTAGTAACAAAAAAAAAAAAAAAAAAATGTGCTCCTTTTTCGAGATTTCAAGATTTTTGTGCTTCATTCCCGTTTTTTTGCTATTTTAAAACGCATTAATTTATAACTAAATAAAACAAGTACACACACAAACACGCACACGCACACGCACACGCACTATTTAAAAGAAGGATAAGAAGACGCGTTATTGCATTATAATGTTCAGACAGTTGCGCACATTATTACCTATACCGAGAGCGGCATTGAAATCGAATCGTGAACTTGAACTTGAGTCACACACATTGCACAGAAATAGCAAACCGTTTCTACCATAAATGGTATGTCGTTTTATATACATCTTGGTTACGTTTGCTTGCACGTTATGCTGTATATTATGAGCGCATGAGTAGACAACAACTAGGTAGTAAATACTCTTTTCAAACCATTTACAAATCATTTTATTTCCTTCTTTTTTTGCTTTTTTTGTTTTGTTGTTCTTTCTTCCATAAGCAACGGACGCACAATAAAAAACAAATTTTTATTATTTCTATTTTTTAATACGAAAGCACAACTTGTCGCGACCATTTAAGGTTTGACAAGATTTAATACACATTACAAACATTAGATACATATATATAATCGTTTCAAACGCAAATAAACAACAAATCATTGATGATAGAATTAATTTACTTTTCTTTCATATTTTTCGTTTGCTAAATTATTTATAGACTCCTATATCATATATCAAAATGGCATTAGAGAGATCGTATGGAGGTTACGGGATTTCTGGTAAACGATGAAATCGCAAAAGCCGCACAATCAAATCCTCTACTAAATCATATTTCAATTTAAGCCAAACAAAAATTTCGTGCAAGTTTAGGGAAAAAAAAAGAAGAAAAAAAAACGGACACAACACCACAACTCCTCTATAACGTATTATTTCTCTTTGTGATATTCATCTACTATGTATGCATACATGAAGTGTATGCAGCACTAACCATTTCCAGGTAGACTATAATGTGGTTACGCGTATCCATAAGTTGCGAATTATTTCGGTCGTTATCTGTCGTGTTCGATGCACGCGCACATTCGTTACGTTTTAAAGCTAGCGATCAAAACATCAACTAAGTAACCATAACATAGCGATTCGCGGAGTTTGCGAGAATCTCCGCTAACAACCAACAACGGCCGGCTATGTTGAATTTCAATCGTATTTTCACTCCGTTGTGGTGAATTTATTGTTGCATGTTGTTAACATTTGCATCTCAGCTAAAGTGTATATAGAACAAAAGACACAAACAAACACTCACTTACACTCATTTTGATTTTTTTTGTTTTTGTTTTTTTTCTTCTATAGATAAGTAAAAAACGCTTACACATGCTTATACAATTGACTCAAAGTTTTCACGATTATTTCAAACCGGTTGAGTGTGTCTGTTTGATAGTGTCTGTCGTTCGTATGCAATTGCCTCGTAAATACTCACTTTATCTTATTCAAATAGTTTTCATGTTGAGGTAGACTCGGGTTGGGTTTTCAATACTAACACATCTAAACAAAAACATATGTTGATACACATACTCGCATAACTTTGCTTAGTGCGCTTACTCTATATATATATAACTTTTTAGAACGAACCATTTAATAAATAAATTGATAGATTAGAAAATTGGAAATCAAGAAAGAAAAAGAAAAAGCGAAATTTATTTGAATTTATTAAATAATATATTCGCACGCACACATGGATGATCGTTCTTATAACGAATCGTATGAAAGCAAAATACTACATTAGCTGATCTTTGGCCAACAGCGTAACAATCTAGCGATATTTCTTGTCACATAAGCAAGTGCGTGGAGTTAACTATCGATCCAAATTGTTATATTTGCAATATTCAGGCATGCATGCACCACCGTAAGGTACGGTAGTGCGCATGCCTTTTATCCCAATTTCTGCCATACTTTGCATAGAAGTTACGAAAACTATAAATACAAATTTTATTATTACATAATGCATAATGCATTGTCTTTATCATTATCAGTGTTAGAATGCATTAAGGTGGAACACTGAAAGTAGGCTGAGCACCAGCAACTAAAACCATTGTGTACTTTTTTTGAAGGGTTCTTCCCTTCATTTATGCATTTAATCCTACGATTTTGTTCACAATTGCAAACTGGAGAAATAGAATTCTTAAAACTCGGACGGTATGTTGCAATTGCATGGCAAAGATGCTGAAGCTGCTCGGTCCCAACAGTGCAATACGGCTCCGTAGCGACAAAATGTTGACTTCGTCTCCGTAACTGGCAATGATATCCCTTACTTTGTTGTTAATGGTAATGGAGTTGCAATTTGAAGGGTTATAGGTAGCTCTTACGACCGACGAACTGTCTGTGATGCTAACCGCTTTGAATTTGGTTTTGCAAGCAAGGTCTGCGGTTTAAAGAATAGCTCTAGCTTCGATCTCAAACGCAGAAACATTTTCATGTAAGATATGATTAACCTGGACTTGCCCTCCGGCATCTACTACTGCACGGGCAGGGAACTAGTCCCCACACTTATAATCGTCTGTAAAAAGAATATGCCAACCATTCTGCTCCAAAAAGTTGCTCTTCTCTGCGATTAATTCTGTGGATCAATTGGTTCAATTTTGAAGCCGAAGCCGATCCAAATTTGCAGAAGTTGCATAGAAGAATGTTTATTTCTTTTGCACCAACTCTGCAGGAGTTAATTGCGGCGGGAGACTGATGTCTTTCGACTTTTTTTTCCTTAAGATCTTCGCCTAGTAGTGAATTACTGGAGTTGAGGAGTTAGTTAATAGGCTCTGTTATCCCTAAATTTGGAGGACCGATTTCAACAACGGCAATGTTGTCAGTGCTGTTCGAAAAGCATATGCGCTGGCTCCACTTGGTGATAAGCTGGTTCCAGAATATTTACGTTTGATTTCACCCTTGTTGCCATTTACAATCAAACCATACTCGATTTTGCTTGAAAAAAGCATTTTACTGAGCAACGTAAGCAACGATGTTTACATGAGAAAAAGTTTCGCAAACAATGTTACATATGAAGTTCGCGGTAGTTAAAGTGGAATTCTTTAACTGGAGGCAGTGTGTTTTCAAAAATAAAACTCACATTTAGAAGTTCAATAATTAAGAACTTATTTCTATAACGAAATAATTTTTTTCATTCACTTCGATCAATTTATTATTAACTGAACTGCAATTAAACTTTAGCTCAGTTAAGCGACCCATTTTGCCTGCTTAACAATTACACATTTTCGTAAGACCAAATTCAAAGAAAGGAGTTAACGCAGAAGCTATATTTAAATGAATTATGGAGAATTTAAAATAAAGAGGAAGACAAAAGCCATGTTCACATCCTGCGCAGGAATTCTTTCTGTCCATGTGCATCGAAGTGTGATTGCGTCACAGCAAGCCAAAATTTCTGACTTAATGAATTCTCATGACAAAAAATAGAAATAATGCAATATTCGCAGAAAAGAGAAAACACTGATGCTGGATCCATTCGAGTGGATTAACCATAAAATTACAAACAAACAGTACAGCGTGCTGTCGGCGATTTCCGCAAAACTTTATCTCTCTTCTTTGAAAATATCAAAGATATTTATTCGGATTGGTACTAAACTGAAGAGGGAAGAGTTTATGGATTTCCCAGTGCACTCTGTACGAACAATCATCGACGGCTTATATATATATTATATCATCCCTACCCGTCTCTTCCGTACCATTTGAATTTTGTGCTGTTAAGCTTCGTCATTAAAGATGAGAAAGAGAAAGAGGCAAACAGAGGAAGAAAGAGAGAGAGAGAGAGAGAGGGAAATAGCGCAAGTCTTGAGAAAAGTCAGCAATGAATACCTTTTCGACGATTAGCAAAACCTTATTAGCCCAGTAAGCTTTTGTTTGTCACCCGGAAGTCGTAAAAAAACTCATTTATAGCGAGCTATAAGTTATTCCGGAATTTTACTCTCCGCATTTATAGGTAATCGTTAAACGTATGCTGTCGTATATGTTGCTGTCGGCAGTAATAAGAGAAAATTATCCAACACCAGCAATAACTCAGGTTTGTATTTCACAATATGCCAAAACAAAAGGCCTCAGGGTTGAGCAACAGTTGAAAACGTTTTCACTAGTTTGCGGAAGGACTTTAACTTGAACGTCAAGGAACCTGTAACCGACCTGTAACTGATCTGACGAAATTAAAGATTTGATCAAAATAGAGTCCGTCCGCTTTGGACGTAGCATTTTCCTACGTTCCTTCGTCCTCCCACGTTACTAAGACCTTAAAAAGTCTACTTTGGTTGATCTTATGCAGATAAAAGTTGGCCTTCCCTGTCATACTATATATGCTATTGTACTGTCATACTGTCATGTAATGGAATGGACATTTCTTCAATGAAATCAATAATTACAATAAAACAAATTGTTAATTAAGATGACTAACTTCTCCCATGGAAACAGAAAAAGCTGAAAATTTTGATATTTTATTTGTTATGGATCATTCAACTTTATCACTTAAAGTCCATGAATAAACACATACATACATGGAGGGGCGAGCGCGAGCGCGTGCATACCCGGCCATGCATATACGTTGGAATAGCAACACCAACATTACGTATATGCATCATTAAGTTTGGTGGCATTTGAAGATTTTTGCACAAGTTCATGATCGGTGCAATAAAATTATCAAAAACATATGGCAATAACGACTCTAATAAAACTCGCACACACATGCATGTACAACAAACACACTTTATAGGCAAGGAGTTGTGTGTTGATATTATGCCACAATAAGAAAAAAACCATTCAAAATATACAAATGGTATACGACGATGATCTGTTTGCCGGCATCATTGTGCAGAATTCACTTTTGTTGTCATGTCTGGCATGTGAGAGTTGCATCCTTGTAATCGTGTATATTTACGTACTTGCGTTTGTGGATCTACTCTGACAGAGTTGCATCAGCTTAAGGCAACTGCAGTCTTATAAAAATGTTCCATTCTCTGAGGGTGTAGGCAGACAAAAACTCTGCATCCACAAGCACACAACACACATGAATACACAAAATTATATATGTGAATGCATATGTTGTAAACAGTTTTCGAAGAGTGGAGAATGAGAAGTGCATAAACATCATGAAACGTTTGACTGCACCAGGCAAGAATAAATGCTCGGTATCATGCGCAACTTAAAAAAAAAAAAAAAAAAAAAAAGAAAAGCAAAATAAACTTCATTTGAGTTGAGGCATCCATCTATTCAGACGCCAAGACAGGCAGGCACAGTCGTTTAGTCAAACAGGCAAACTGTAAGTCATCCACGCCATTTTATATACACATAGACATTTTGTATTATATAAAAAATACCGGCAGTTATAAGTTTTAAAAGAGGCTATTTTTAGTAATTTGCCTTTATTGTTGCGATTGTGTAGGCA
Source organism: Glossina morsitans morsitans (assembly GCA_001077435.1). Taxonomy (NCBI): domain Eukaryota; kingdom Metazoa; phylum Arthropoda; class Insecta; order Diptera; family Glossinidae; genus Glossina; species Glossina morsitans. Next base: position 66,729 of record CCAG010007411.1, on the reverse strand, counting down.
CATATAAATATTGTGTTTGTATATATGTATGTACGTATGTGTATGTAGTGGCAAGTAGCAAAATTCACAGCACTGTGTGAGATATGTACATCTGTCTGCCTGACTGTCACTAAATGTATAAGAAACCGAAAGGCAGAGAGACAGACAGACAGACAACCCAGCAACTCTTTAGAAAACTACCATTATATACTGTAACACACGCAACACCAACTCACATCGTTACCAATAAGCCGAACATTTGTGTGTGTTTGTTGTTAATCTTTTTTTTCTTCTCAATAGGTTTACGTCGGTGTGATGTGCAATGCTTTTATCCATGCATGCATGCATATATGTGAATATGAGTGTCGTCTTCTTTAAATTAAAGTAGGCAGTAAAGCATGTCCATGTGATCAGAATCCGAGTAATTATCTTTACTTTATATAAATATAGATATTCGTGAATTGTGTGAAAAGGTAGACAGACCTTTTTTCTTATAAACGCTCCAACAATTAGGAAAGATTTCGAAAAATTTTAACTCACACACATGAAGGTGAAGAGAGTGGTATGATTAGAAAGTAAGCTGGCGAAAAAGACGCTTAATTCCCATTTATTGGTTTCATTAAGTGTTTTACTCTATATTGGTATTATTTACTATATATACCTACATTATGTATATACAAATTTTTTTAATAGCTACCTTCGGCGTCACTTGCTTCAAAGTTCGATTAATTTCGATATATTATCCAGTTTTCTTTTCTTTGTTGCTTCCTTTGTGCATTCGCTAATTCTTCCTGTTGCTGTGTAACAGCCAGACATCATATGAAATGTTAGCGGGCTTCGACATAAAAAAAAGCAATTCGGTGCTTCCGAGGCATGCTATATAGAGAAATGAGCATGAGAATAATAAGTAAATATGGATGTGTCAGAAGAGAATGGATGGAACGGATTCCTTCAGTTAATTTAAGCGTAAAACACGTTTCCCCCATCGATTGGTTAGCGAAGAAGTTAGAAGTACCGCGAGATTTCAAGCCGAAAGACCAAATAACGTAAACCACATTGTGACAAAGGCTCTTGGCTTTTGCGAAGAGTGTAGAAGAACGTCGTTTCCCTTACTAGAACGTTTATGCTCGCATTCGACACATATGTACGTACATATATATATTTGATGGGTTTGAACAACATTTGAAATACATCGGGTACCTTTAACCAGATAAAATTTACTTACATAAACCGGTTTTCTAAAACTTCGAAGATTACTACAATCGCTCATCGTTAACAAAAACGCCTAGAAAAGTGTTCTGATGTAGTTCTCTTAGAAAGAGACTTCAACAGTCACCAACTGAAGTGAATGCTTTACGCTATTGCATACGCATTACATTTCGTCGATTGGGACGATTTTCGCACGCCTATTGAAAGCCATTTATACCAATTGGTGGATCAACATCTTTTGCAGGCTGGAAATTAAAGGTGCTTGTGTAGCGTAGGCATCATTTTTGACAGATCGCAATGATTTTCAAACTCGGCCTTGGCATACGACAAGATCGTAATCGTTCTGGCAGGAACGGTCGATAGATATATGCGGATATGGACGGACAGAAATATGCTTTGATCGAGGGTGCGTATACTTTATGGAGAATGAAACGTTAAAGATTTGCTTGTAGGGAGAAAAAATCGAATATGTCCCAATCCGAGGAACAACAAGTAGCCTTGGTGGACATTTTTGCTGGTAGCAGCTCCTTCGCGCAGTTTTCTGCTAACCCTGCTGACTAATATTTTTAAAATCCATACGGTTCGTAATTTGAAATGATTTTATTGGAGCATATTTTATTAAACGCAAATGACGAAACTACGAATCGGCAAAGTTAGACTCTTTTTATCTATATTCCTTTTCTTAAGATAAGCATTCAGCGTGTGCATGTGTCTGAAAGGAAATGATCGACTGCAAACTAATCATGATATTTTAAGGTTTACATATGTCCCTCATACAGCAAATACCAAACACAGCGCAGAGTGTTAGCAGTTTATTTGTACTCCCCACCGAAGGATGGAAGTGTACTCATTTTATCAAAACGTTTGCAACGCACAGAAGGACAATTCAGAAACTCCACAATGTACGTATATTCTTCATCAGCATGAAATTTTAAATCAATTTAACCATTTCCGTCTATCCGTCTGTCCGTCTATTCGTCTATGTAATGTCTGTTGTAAACATTCTCCTGATCGAAAAAACGAAGCTATAGACTTCAAATTTGTCAGAAACATTGGAAGCTCTTGGACGCAGCTTGTTATTGAAAATGGGCCAAATCCGTCAAAAGACTCGGGTACAGCACTATATATATAGTGAGAACACCTCGTTTTTTCAAAAGAAATAAAAAGTTGGTTATTTGATCATTTCTCTTAAACGAAATAAATATGCAAAAATTTAAACGCGTATTCTATGGGCGATGTTGTAGTACATGTACAAAAACGAAAAAAGTTGACCACGCCCAATATTACCCAATATTATAGCGTATCAAAGCTCCAAAAATGCCATAAAGTGCATAAATTTTTGGCCAGTCTCCAATTCGGAATGCACCTAACCATGTCCGTGTGCTCGTCTGTCCATCTGCCCGTCTGACCATCCGTGCAATATCACTGGCAATCACTCTTCCGTTCGCAAAATTTGCAAAAGAATTTGAAAATGATCCAAACCGGTCAAGGTACGCCCGCAAGTATATGCAACAAACACTGTGAGCACGATTGCTTTCCGTGTTTCTTGGTTGGTACGCATAAAGTACAAAACACCCATCATATAAACTTCCGCTTTTATTCTGGAAATGGAAAAACATCTGCCGCGCCCACTCAATATTAAGGAGTATAAAAATTACATTCTTTTCGTTCTTTCTTTAGTCTTTCTTAGAACGACGGCGGTGGGCATAAACGATTCGGTCACGACCAAATACAATTTTCTTATTCTTTTTTTCTTCTTATTTTTGCTTTATAGCTTTTGTTGCTTTAAAAGTTTTTACACTTATTCTTTAAAAGTTAACTCGGAAAGGCACTAAACGTTGGAAACGATTAGCATCGCGTTTCTTTTTTATCCATTTAAGCATGGATTAGACACAGATTTTAATTGTACACATTACATACATACGTAGCTTATATGATGATAATCTGTTTTCAAATTTCAATGCTATCACACATCAAGCATATTAAATAAAATCTGAAGATTTTTTAGTTTCTTTTTTCCCTTGAAGCTTTGCAGACTAGGCTTACCATGATTTAGCATAAACAGTACTCGATGTTTAACTGATTGTTTTATTGTTTTTGTATTTAGTTAAACTAAGCGATAAATCAACTGGAAATTGAGGGTATGAGCGAAAATTCACTAAAAGATATTGTAAAGTGGTTTTTCAATTCAATTCAAGAGATGGTATGACTTCTTTTGACAGTGCGGCTACTTTTTTCGCACAAATTCTGATTCTGCTTTACTTTATTGGGTTCTGTAGACTTTGCAAATTTACCATCAAAGGTTATATACGTTTACTTAACCAATGTCTTCATATTGTTCAAATTTAGTATCAAAAGGCCTTTTCCCAACTTTTTCTAATTTACGGACCTCATAATCGACTCACTGTGCTCGCTACTTATCGTATTACTGATCACTTCGAACGTATTATATATTTCCTTGTATGCGATTTTCATGTCCCAGTAAGCCAAAGAAATGTTCGCAATAACGAAAATATTGTTATTGCAACTGAGGTAAGTTTTGCTGACGACAAAAATTTATGAAATTTAAAGTCTCCCCACCAATGGGGATTGCCTGTGTTTGAGTTTACATTGATAGGAAAATTATTCTCACACAACAACCGCTTGGCAGTAATGGAAAATTGTTTAAGAACATCATCTTCTCAGATGAGACTCGTTTTCATCTCTTCGTTTCGGCGAGTAAGGAAACCGTTCGTTTCTGGTATGAAGCCAGTCTACAAGCTATACGCACCGACACCTTTATACTCCGTAAAGATGGCTCACTGCTGGGATTATTAAGCCGATGGCATTACCGATCCTTATGTCTTTGAAAATGAGAGTAGAGATCCCGTGACACTGTAGGCCGATGTTAACGAGTTTTTGATCGCCAGGCTTGAAAGATCTTGATCCGGGTTCAGCAACAGAACAGGGATACGTGTCACAAAGCATGTCCATATGATTTATTTACTACGTCGTAGGTAAGGCGATGTAATAATTTGAAGAAATTGTGATTTCGTAAAGCCTCGAAAGTGCTGAGATTTAACACCTTTGCCACATTTCTTATAGGACCCTTTGCAATCGTTTCAAAACGTATATATGCAAATGTGTACATTAGATCGTATTGATAGACTGAAAACGGATATTGAGCACACTTTTGATGAAATTGGGAAAGATTTAGTGAGGAAATTGCCCGAAAATTGACTTCAACGGCCTCGTTCTGGTCATAGAACCCGTAGCAGCCTGTTGAGCAATATGGGGTTTCGAAATTAATTGCATACTTTAAAATTAAAGAAAAACTTTTGCTTTTCATAAACGTGCCAGCGTCCTTTTAAAGACGATGAACTATGTTTCACTATTATTGAAATCGTTATAACATATATTTCTTCATGCCATGTCACATGCCATGCCTTCATGCCATGTCAACAAGAAAAACAAGACTAATTACAACTGCTACTTATTGAGTGGATCTTTTCGAAATGCTTTAAACCACTTATTGTACCCTACAACACTCGTGGTACAGAGTATATACGCAACATTCAGAAGGGATTGAGATGAACCTACCTTTTATTATACCGAAAGATTCAGACTCACTTTCAGAATCATCATTATATTAATACCTTGTTTGGAAAAGTCGTCATATAAATGCCTGTGGAATGACGCAGGATATTAAATTGCCTTTTTCTTTGTTCTTCATTCTTATTAGTTTCAATAATTTAGCATTTTGTTTTTCACTCATCAGTTTTCGCTTTTGAAATACATGCTCCTCTTAGTACTCCTTGCTCATTCATATTCTTGTTACTTAACATGCCATAGAGCAAGCACATCAACAATGTAACAAAGTAGGAGGCGGTAAAACAAATTATTTGTTTACAAAATTCCTTTGACATCAAACATAAATCAATTATAATAAATGGAAATTCTATGATATGCAATAAATATTTAGTATGCAGAGCATTGAATCCGCAGTAAAAACAGAAAAAATTCCTTTAACAAATTGAAAAGTCAAAAAAATTCTGATCTAACTTCTGATGAACTTTTACTATTAAGTGACATCGAACAAAATGTTAAAAGATATTTTTTTGATGTCCCGCCCTAGGAACGTCCTTTTTTTTTATGTGGCGCTGACCACAGCCAATTGGTAAGTGTTATGCCTTTGCCGACTCAGCACTCGATATACCTGCGTAAACCAAAGTGAACTCTACAGCACTAATCTATCTCTGGTGAGATTTAAGTGCGCGGACTCTGGCTTGGTAGCCACGGTTCTTATCTACTCGGCCACTCATGCGGATGCTATTAATTAAAGTACATTTTGGCCTTTTGAAAACTTAGGACTAAAGGACTGACAGGAGAGCTGAATAAGAGCAGGTATCTACATCCCATCAACTCCATCGGGACACCCATATCAATTCCATCATGCTAGCATAACTGATAATGTGCATTGTTATGTGAGTCTACTCTGTGAATGATGGGTGGTAAATGAGTCTTCCTACGACGTGAACCCTTATGTAGTGCATCTTTGGGATGCCATAAGGAATAGCTAAGGACTAACGGTAAGGCCGTTCCAAATCGGTTTTAGTAGCTTAACCCAAAAAGCAATAACGGTAAATCAACTAAATAACTCCTTCTCAAATGCGGCAAAGTTTTCAATAAAGCCGATAACCTTAGATGCCAGATGCTAGTGCTTCAGGACTTTACTCGTGGAATTTATTCTCTGGCTAAATTAATAATGACAATAATTTGTATACTTTGTGGGATTTTTGAAGATACTGACTGCGTGTTATAAAGGTATTGAAAAAGAAATTATCTTTACACTATAGTATTGGGTAGGGAAGCGGGAAGCGCAAACTGACAAAGAAAATAGGAGAACATAATTCAATAATCGATTATTTACACTGATCTGACCAAGAATGCAATGGGAGCCAAACCGTACTAAGACCAACCTTTTGTCGATGTGGTGCATTCTTTGGTTAGTTGCTTTCGCCAGGTCAAAGTTTAACAAAAGAGATTATTTAAGCGTTATATATATAAATAGCACTTGGGTTTTATCTTACAGTATCAATCAATAATTCGGTCCTTGCTCACCTTCTTTTCCCCTCTTATATTCGGACATTCCGAATTGTAATTCACACCGAAAGGCATGCGCGTGCTTGTAATGAGCTTGGCTGCAGAAGGAGTTCTCCTTGAAGCTTCTACTTTGTACAATCTTTCAAAGTTCATATCGGTCCTACTTGATAGGTTGCAATTATTGAACTCTTTCCTGTTTGCAAGGGTAAGTAAACTTAACATGCATTATACGGCAATTGTCCCATTTGCATGAGATTAAATTCGTTTGATTTGTGGCGTTCCCGTGGCATCGTTTGATCCGACTAGTGAGAGAAAGTCGAGAAGTTCTCAAAGAGGATTTCGAAAATCAACTCTCAACTCAACAAGGAAAGCATGAAGGTATCAAAATATTCAATGTGAGCCGGCTATGATTTCTTAAGAAATTTATACATAATTGTGTGTTCCATTGTTCATGTCAAAATTGCCCGCTTCACAAGTTTTCATGTTTATCCTGTCTAATAAGTGGTAAGTGAATAGATGACCTCTTTCGAATTAAAGACAAATAGGTGTGATTTAATTAAATAAATTTCTTGACAAAGTCAACACAAACAAAAACTGAAAATGCTAACATGTAATATACATATAAAAGGAGGGAGGGAGGGAGGGAGGGAATGTAAGTTATAAAGTTGCTTTTATAGTTTTCGTACAGAGCAGCGATTATATTTTATTACCTCAAGATTTGTCAAAGGTCTTCTCGTGGCTTCACGTTTTGAAAAGCTACTTAGCAACGACACACCCGCATATAATCGATGTTAACGGTGTAAACAAAGAAAAAAAAACGAAAAAACAAAAACACTCAATTTAATTCGAATTAAGCATAAATTAAGAAATTTTCATTTAAAAATAACACACTACATGAGACAATGAATTGAATGAAAAAAAAAAAGCTAGTGGCAAGCAACAGCGTATGCCATACCATACGGATGTAGGCATAAACATGAATAAGCATATTTTTCATTTTACGTACACGCTTAAGAGAAGACCGAGAAGTAACCGAAGCGTTTACAGTTGCGCGATTTTCTTCATACAGTTTCTAAATTATTTTATGATGGCACAATAATTGTTCGATGCAGAGACGGTATTGCAAGTTAACAAAGCTGCTGATAACCTCATGCATTTTGGCCAAACATTGTCTGACAGAAGTCAAGTGTCATTTTAGTTTGTTTAGTGCACATAAGCGAGGACCCCCTGAGGAGATTTCGCAAATATTCGAATATATATATGAAAAATGAAATGAAAATAAAAGACAATTGGTGCGGCGCAGTGTGTATGTATATAAAATTTGTGTTTTATTGCTCAATTGCCGTCAGTTACCATATTGTCGTTAGCGATCAACCATATATAAACGCCTTAAACTAAACACACATGCAAATCATTTCTTATGTGACTGTTGTTTTATAAAATTCATAAACAGTCTCCAAACATTTATGAGCAGAGTGCAAATACAGGCGGACATTTGTCTATATACATGTATGTGTGTGTGTGTGTGTGTGCGAATATAAAACATAATAATATGCTTAGAGCTAAAAAATCTCTTCCCATAGAGACTGATCGCGCTTCATTGTTCCGCTAAAGAACATTATTTTCTTTAATTTTATTTTATTGTTTCTGCTGCGGAACGATTCTTTTTATTAACATACATACGAACGTTCCTACATACATATCATGTCAGGGTCGGTCTCATTCATTTGTTAGTTTCGTTCACTTTATTATTCTGTTTACACATTCAGGTCTTTAGCTTTGCTGTTTATCTCATTTGTCATGAGCTTCAGTTTTCGAATATTGAAAAAAGGCCACAGCATTTTTTTTCTTTTAACATCTTAATCATTTTGAATATTTGAGCAGAAGAAAAAAAAATTCCAAAATAAGTTTTAAGCCGAATTCCCTATTCACTCTATATATACATATATATATATATAATCTATTCTAATAAAAAGATTTTCTTAAACGAAATCACAGGCTTACCAATGACCTGAACGAATGCTTGTGAACGAACGACCCTGGAAATCTCTCTTAACTGATCTAGGGGTTACTGGTGGGAGACGTAACATAATTTTCTACATAACCTTCACACACCCTTAAACCATTGAACTTAAATTAGGATCCTACGACAAGGATGAAGCAGCGAGTGTTTTAACGATCGCAAGTTTGCATTATGATCCCAACAAACCAAGAGGAAAAAGAGAAAACTATATTCGACTTGGACTTCAATATTTTGTTTCTTCTAAGCGCAAAAAACGTTTTAATAATTGTATCATGTCTTTCATCGTCTATATGCATATATATGTACATATTCATATATCGTTAACAAGTTGAAGACCATTATCAGCTTCGTATGTACAAATATAACATATCATTCAATAAGTTCATAGGATGACATATAAAAATCGCCACTATTAGGAAATCCATAACACCAAGCTTCAGGCGAAATATGTCAATATGTTTTATTGACATTCCTTTTCAAGTTACAGTGATTTTAATGACGCTAGTGGGGAACAAAATACCGTTCAAATAAAGCAATGGCTTGACAAATGCTATTTGACCTCTCTATCTATCGAAACACGGTTTCAAACACGGCCATACAAACACGAATGATGCTGAACGCTCTGAACGCTCGAACACGCTACGTAGTCCGAAAGCGAAATTAATTGAGAAAGCTGACACCTTGATAATATCATAAGGTGAAGTGGGGGTACTACGCTTGCTCACTTTTGAATCGACTATTTTGAAAAGGGTAAAGTCATCAATCAATAGTGAATACGGAATTGTCAGCGAGAAGAAAACAATGCTCTTCTACCGAGACAGTGCGCCGTGTCACAAGTCCATACATACACATGGCAAAATTATACGAAGGGCATTTGGGAGCGTATTTTGAAGGAAAAGGTTGCATAAATCGTTGCATAAAAAAGTCATGTAAGTGCTAGGGAAGCGTTGGATCAAATTGAAAATATTGCTCTTAGAAGAGATTGCGGTAATGAAGAAAGTCGAATTTCGGCTAAAAGTTATCGTTTTATTAGTGATTCTGCGAACTTGTTGAGATATCGTATATACTGTATATACGCGTATGTAAAATAGAGCGAAGATGTTTTTATAATTGGGCACTACTTAGTGAATCAAGGCATTAAAAGCCATATTGATAAATGTACAAAATTTCTTTTATTAAAAAATTACAGAATTAACGCAAAGGAAATATTTCCAACCGGACTTCATTGCTAGATAATTTTGATGATATTTAAAAGAATGTTGTTGTTCAACATGGTTTCGAGTTGTGCTGGAATCCAAGATGGAATTATTTCGATATACAATTCATTTTAGTTGTAAAAATTTCATTTCCCATTTGTTTTTCCTTTGAGGAGTCATTGAGAGAAAGAGGAAAATATTCGCGTACGTTCGAATTGAAAATAGAAACATCTGGAACGATGGGGAAGACCAAAGGTTAATAGAGCGACTGAAGAACGGCCAATGCGGCCGTTCGAAGAATGGATGATTGGGAACCCTGAGAACAAATCCCATTAAAGGATTTGGTTGGTAAGCGTTGCTGTATCTTTTTTTCTTGGATGACAAAACACCTAAATAACTTCTTTGATTATTATCGGCATGTTTCTTTCATCCATAAAGTAAGAACTTGACATCATTTACAAATTCAGGACAAGTTTTCAAGGAAAGTCAACGCAGTACGAAGAGTGCTGTATAGAGCAGTCGACAAAAACACCAGTTCTATATAAAGCCCAGCAGTTTTTAATACATCGTTTGGTCAATCGAATACATTCTCCGTCTTCGCAAGAAAATTTAAGTATGCAAAATATTTAAGACTTACGCAGATGTTTTAAGAACATCCTTACGCTAAAGACGCAGGACAATCGATTTCTTTGTTTTGTTTGTAACGTTAAGCTGTGAGAAATGAAGAGAAAAAATTTCAAACCAAATTCCTTTAGGGAATCGGTTCTGCGATTCATGTCGATCAAGGACTTGCATATCACGCCTTACAAATAGTCGTCGATTTTAGTATGGTATAATTGTAAAGCTGTTCAAAGATTCCCCTTAAAAGATGGGTTTCCAAGATTTATGCTTACAGTTACATATTTTTTAGTAATCATTGTCTTAAAGGCGAACTTGAACGGATTAGAAGAAAAATAGTAAATTATTAATGACTATGCTTACCGTTAAATAGGTACTTTGACCCCGTACCCGAGGCGGAGGTGCTCTATACTCCTCACCATTTTTAGCCGCCTGTTCACGTCTGTAAGGAAAACATAAATTATTAAATTGAATGTTGTATGTAATACAAGGGAAGTGCAAAGAAACGGAAACAGTTAAGAAAATTAATCGCAAATTCGTATTGATCACATTCGTTTCGATCGCTTTTTATAGGTGGGCGGGCAAAAAAAATTGCCCGACAAGGAGAACTTTTTACCTAGTCTTTCTAGGAAAGGCCCATCTGGGTCAAAACCAATTCTTCTACAGTAGGTGCGAAACCAGACTTTCTCAAGTTCGCATAACGGGACTACTTTGACTTACCGCAGCAACACGTTTAATACTTTCTTTACGAGCCGTGGCCCAAGTCGAAGTTTATGTCCACTGTAAACATTCTCGTGTCTGCAAAAATGAAGCTATCGCTTTCAAATATGGCAGAAACCCGCCATCTGCTTGATATTCAAAATAGACTCCCGACTCCCCTCCCCGTTCTTACTTGTTTTTACAAAATCTTTCTGTAACTTTTGTGTGTTCAAAGTTCGGCTTTGGACGTGGAATGATCGTGAAAACAATTCGATCTAATCGAATAATGGCTTTGAACGACCGTCAACAGTGAGAATGCCCGATGAATCCAATTCAACGAGTACATGAAATGTCAACTAATGAATTAATTATGAGAAAACTATTAATAAACCGAGCTTCGTATTAGTTCAATTACGATAAAGCATACGTTCCCATAAAACTCTCTCAAAACACGTGAGTCGTTTCAAAAAATTTTAAAATATTTTGATATGGGTTTGTAACTATGGATAGCGGTTCAGCGTCAATGTGTTAGTCCAAATTATTTGTCCTGTAATAAAATAGTCTATATTACCCTACAGTTTGTCATATAACCAGTTTTCAAAACAAGCCGTTGTACGGAAACTGGTCGAACAAGTGATCTAATCCGAACCATTTTCAATAACATTGTTCCTTGGGCCAAAATACGTTAGTGTACCAAATTTCATGAAAATATCTCAAAAATAGTGGCGTGTACGTTGAATGCAAGAGAACAAAATGGATGAACTGACAGGAAAGCTTAGAAAGTAACGCTGAATCGATCGGCATAAAAGCGCTAGTAATGCCACTTGTTAAGTGCCATTGCGAACACAGTAGCTCCAATTTCCTTCATTTTAGTGCTGAAGTGCAAAAAAACTTCTCTCTTTAAAGTCTATCAATAAAATTTCCTAAAGCTAAACTAATTTTACATGCAGCGCTTGCCGATTAACTTGAGAAGACTTCTTTCATAGAGAGAACCGTAACGAAAGGGAAATATTAACGAAAAAGTAGAAAAAGGAATCTTTGCATGAATTCAGTGTAAGAAAACTTTCAGTTTTCTTTTATTTTTATACCTACTGGCGTGAATTCTAGGTATATTCATTTTGTCAAAGTGTTTATATATAATATTACTATATATATATATAATATTAGTACTAAATTTTGAATCGATATAGGCATATCTGTCCATCTGTCCATCGATCCATTTGTGTTAATGTGTTTTAATATAGGCATATCTGTTCGTCTGCCCGTCTGTCTGTATCTGTGTAATAGACATCCTTCTGGTCACAAAATATAAGTTGTCGCCGTCAAAGTTGATGAAATATTAAAAGTTCTTGCGGTTACGTTGGTATTGAAAGTGGCCCGAAAATTGGTCCAAAGACAAAATTATAATACAAAACACTTCTTTTTTTAAACGCACAAAAAAAAAAAAAAAATGCTGATAACACATAGAGTAGTACAAGTTTTCATATATGTTATATAAGTGACTCTACAGCAGCTGTACAAAATCGAATCGAAAAAATCGCCTACAACCATTTAGCACTACAAAGTATCGAATTTTGATTTCTTTCAAAACTTGAGGGCACAACAGATTCGGCCATTGCTGAATGTAACTTTCGTTCGTTCTCTTTTTCTAACCCTTACCAGTAACTAACGGTTAACTGAATACTACGATTCAACAATAAGACTGAAGTAATAGTCTTGCTTTGCTTGTTAACAAATCGTTGCAATTTAAGCAAACTACCATATAGTCAAAGATCAACGCAACCCCGAATAGAAGAGTAATTTTATTCTTTTATATACAAAATACTCGCATTCGTAAATGTGTACAAAAGGAAAGAGAAACAATTTGTAGGTGTGAGAATATAGTTTGTTCCGGCAGCAGAAGCGTAAACAAAAGTCATTGTAAGCATTTACGTTCTTTAGAAAAGAAAAAAAAGTGAATATTTTATACAAACCAAAGTTCGTATTTGCGGTTTACTGAAGGTTAGATAATGCCAACGACTAAAATACGAGATTATAAATGGCTATAATGTCGTCTTCTTTCTTGCTTCCGTCCTTTCGCAATATTTAACAATAAAATTGCATACCAAGTAAAGGAAATCTTTTATCTCACTTCACGATTAAAAATGTGTTATAAAATATTTGGAGCGCAAGACGAAAAAAGTCTTAAGTTTAAACTTTAAGTGCTAAATAAATTATTGCATGCTTTTGCATATCTTTAATATTCAATGTTAGAACTTGAGAGTTCTAGCCTGGTTTGTGTCCAAACTTCACCCCTAACCCATTGAAAAGTCATATAGAGATACGGCCCTCTTTTACTAAATTGACACTCAATCACTTACCGCAATACGACTTCTTCAGATGTCATGTCGATTTTTATTGCATAGTTTTAGGATGTCTTAAAATTCATTGTGCTAACAAACAGTTCTGCTCATATCGTTGCATTTCTTCAATTATTGATGAATTGATGAACAAAATTTATTTATTATACTTGTTTTACTTGAAATTTTTCAAATTTTCTTTTCCATCAAATTCATTCTCACGTTACTTCTTATATTACAAAAAAATGCACGTTATATGTGTGTAGTGCTTGCAGAAAGTTTATTTTATTCTTTTCGGTACATAGTAAAACTATGCTTTATTCGCTTATACAAATTTTCCGCGCTTATTGTTTTTTCATTTCATATATTTTTTGTTAAATAAACTGAAATTTGTTTTTTTACAATAACAAAAAAACGAAACACATAACAATGAAATCAATTGCAATCATACGTCATGAAGATTTCATTTTAACGGAACTTTTCCCACCCACCCACCATTAGAGCTTTAGAGCACACCTAGAGCTGTTGAAAAGTGAAGAAAGCTAAATTAAACTACACATAAACTCTTGGGAAAATATATCCAGAATTTAAAAAAAAAATATTCAAGAAAATTTATTTTATCAGTTTTAAAGTAGACGATTACGTTCACAGTCTTCCATATAATTTTCGTAAATTGATTGAAGCCATGATCTTCTTTGATGCAAAGTTTAACAAAACGTAAACACAGCGAACACAAGTCATTGTTAAAGGGTATGAACTCTGGAAGAAACGAATGTTTCCGATTGTCGAAAGTATTGAAATCGCGGCACTGAAAGACTGTTTTAATGATCAAAGCGTCTAAATTACAATCGACACTGGCCATGGTGAGTTTAAAATGAATCGTGGATTACAAGCTCTCGCAAGCCAATTAAACACTTGATTTAACCAAGCCCTGCGCAAAACAGGACCCTTTAATGCGAGAAATCGGGCAAAAAGAGAACAATGAACTCGTCGAAGACAGCGCTAGCTCACAGCTGTCTCTGACTGTTCGGCGAAATTTGTAACTAAAACAGTCTGCTTTAATTGTTTTACCTCTGAACTAATACCATAGGCAGTCCAGTTATTTTGAAGCAACAGATTTCAATACTTTAGGACGGACAGAACGGAACAGACTATCACCTAACCGCCTTTGAGTGATAGGGGTAACCGGAAGCGAGGTACTCCTGCTTTGTCGTCCATATATTCTCAGTCGATCACTTTCTCAAAACAAAGCGGGATCCTTCAAAATCGACGATACAGGCACCGTTTTCTTCTATAGATTTATATACTAAACATCGCCACATTGCAGGTATATCTCAGTGCTACAGATCCAATACAGCATTCTATTTTGGATGTCGTAAAAGCAACAGTGGCCTAAATGCGATATCACTTATAGGAACTCTGCAAAAACGCTACGTTCTAAACATTATATATCTTGTTGCGAACGCAATAAAATCATAATCTCTTCAACGTAATATGAATTAGAGCAGGCTCGTAAAAGTCGATGTCTCAATCAGCCAATAATTTGATGCGCTACGATGCAAATTGTTTGCCCCTTGCTTCTGCAGAGTATCGTTTGTCTCGGAAGCTATAGAGTAATGCAAGTATGTAACTGTGGCACTTGCGGCTTCCAGAGGTTAGAGATCCCCTAGGATGGGAGTACAAACATTAACGGTTGAACTCTTAACTCTTAACAGAACTAAAATCGTAAACTTGTTATTAGCTCCCCTTAATACGGTACAAATTTCGTCTTCCAGATCGCATTCACCAATGCAGGACGACTAAAAGCAATAGCTACACGTAGCCTCAAGAATATGTGTACATTCATTTTCTTAAAACGTTTGCAACACTCAGAAAATAGCTTCAGAGATCGCATAAACGGCCACAGCTAAAAATGATTGTCTTACTTACTTCAGTTTATGAGCATAAGGAAGGAAGGAGACATTCTTGCATGACCTAGGGTCTTGCTAACAGTTAAACAAATAAATGAAGTTCTCTCGTACTCTGGTTAGTCTTAATTACAATAAGTTGTCACAAAGTGGCCGAGACACGCACGTCAGCGAACGATTGCCTTCTGGATATAGAAAGTACCACCTTCACCACATTATTTTTAAGAACAACTTTTAAATTCTCCCTTTTACAGATAGCTTTCACGAACATGTACAATTTGTTCACCTTTTTTTTTAAGGTTTTGTATGCATTGCCCGTAGAATAATAAAATTAATATCTCTTTGTAGCTATGCATACCGAATATTGGGATAATTTTGAATGCATTGAGACAGCGAATCCGTGTCATAAATTTGCATTATAAAAAAATTATTTTTGCATGTGTGTCGCAGACAAATATTGATAATAATTCTAGACAAACTCTTTACCCCTACCCGCGCACTTGCATATATCAAAAGTAAGGTGTGTGAAATAACTGAAGTGTATCTGAAAAATGTGATAAAATTCAAAGATCGAATAAATTACGAAACTCGAAAATGTTAACTGCTTTCAGTGTTACAGTGAAATCTTTTCTTAAGCGAAATTTCTCGTTGACAACTACTAGTGTATGAAAAGATGCAACGAATGCGCGCCCGATTTTTCCTGTTTTTAAAATGAAGGTTTTTGCCACATAGGCGCATCGGCGCATCGGCGGTGCAGGAGTGTCCTTTGAAAATGCTAGATAACCTCCACATTCTTGGAACTTTACAAGCGACATCTTCATTTTCGCTACCGGGAGAACGTTTACCCCAGATACTACGCAGGGGAAGATGGACAGACAGGAGCTGACGGACATGGTTAGGTGTACTCCGTATATTTATTTGACATAGGTATATTTGTCGGAAACATAAAAAGTCGACAATTTTTAACGTTTAACACGCCCGAACGAGAAAACTCCCCTATTCCCTATAATCACATGAAGAAGCTAAGGAAATTGAAATTCGGCTTTTCACAATTATTTTTAATAAATTTTTGAAATTTTTTTTCAACTTGTACAAAAACTCGTACTCGTACACGTTTCAATAGAAAATAGTACTTGCTTAAGTTGTGCTGCTTGCCGTTTTCAAGAAACATGTTTCGAGAAAGACGCGTTTAAAGTTTTAAGTACATATACACTACCGCATGATCATTATGTATACGAGAAATGAAAATTTTTGAGCAACTAACACTTCTCCACGCCCACAATTGTTCTTTTATGTCATTCTTCACTACGTAGGGGATTATTTAAGCAACCACCGCCACAATACTATAGACGACCAGTTACGCAGTTCAGACTTTGGGAAAATCGTTTTCCTACTAGGGTTTGTAGATTCAACTTCCTTTAGTCAGTACGACAATCGTTTGCCTTACTACACGATTACCTAATAAATTTAGGCAATATATGCTAAGTGCAGCGATGTATCTAATCTATTGAGCATATTTTCAGACTTCAACAGAACACAAAATACATATTTTTTATTTAAATCCCACACCCAACTGTTCAATAACTAACTCTGTGCTTGGCTAGAGAAGAGGAGGAGAAAGAAAGGAGAAAGCAAATTCGTGGTGGGAGTCCAAATAAAATTTCGCAACATTATAAGCTTTAGCTGGAAAAATTTGCACACGAAAAATCCTTAGCACCTTGCAATCTATTGTATATGCAGCTAACGTGGAATCAAACATACAAAACATATGTAAATGCCAACAATTTGCTCTCATCATAGCCATAGCGGCGCAAAGATTTAACACATAAATTCTGCATAACGGTGTAGTGAAGCTATAAAATATTTGCATATGATTAGAAGAAGCACGTAAAGACCGAAGATACAATGAGAATAAATATTAAAGTGTGTACACGAAATTGAAAATGGATCCGTTAAGAATTATGCTTAGTACAAAGCAGACAACAGAACAAACAAATTCGATATATTGGCTACAGATATATTCCGTGTTGTATGTGTGCGTACCCCAAACTAAGCATTTGCTAGAAGATACATGTGAGTCTCGTGGCAGATGTACCAGAGATGGAAACATTTCTGTTTATATAGAGTTGCGGCAAAAGGCGACTGACTATACATAATCGAAACAACTACAAAAAAGTTATACGCGCGTCTCAAAGAGAACTCTCTTGAATATCCACTACCTAAGGTCGGTATGAAAAGTGGATATAATTTGCTATTGCTTACTGTTGTGGGTAAGTAAATTGGCCACGTTTGACACGCCTACGATCAAAAGTGTAAATATACAGTACGATCTGCCATCAAATTTGTGTCTGCGAAACGTTGCGTACGTCTGGTTCGAAGGTTACCTCGTGAGTGCATCATCATACTTATACTAAAAGAACAAATTCACGGCCTATAGCTTATAAAATAACGATGATAAAAGTCTAACAAATGATCCATATATGTACATATGTAAACGTAAATTTTGATACCCTAACAACACCCAGAAGAACTTGAGATAGGTCTCGGCCTAAAAAAATGGAAAGGGGTAGGAGTCCTTGCCGCAAGCATACTGAAAAAACCAGGAAATGAGAAGCGCCAGCATAGGCTCATGTGTAGTGTCAAGGGGACAATCCCCACCACGTCTTAAAATCTCGCACTGTGCCAAAATGGGAGCGGTCTTTACATGTTTTCCCATCTCAAGCGTAAATATATATGTATATATATGTTAATATATGTATTTGCAGTTGTCACTTGCAACAAATAAAATTTGCCTGCTACTCCGATCATTTGAGATAACGAATAGAGAGAGAAGACAATAAGAAAACGACAATATCTAATGCACGTGAATAGACGCAACGCACTCTTGTGCACGGCTCTGCTAAATATTCCAACTAAAATTTAATTCAAAATCTGAAATTCCATTTAACGAACACTGAACTAAGAACGTGTGCGCCAAGTTTTACCTTACATTTTACAAGCATCAAGATTCCAAGCGCAGAAATACATGGATACGGTCCTTCCGAACTGTAAATAGTTTATGGAATCTTTTATGGGTGTCAGTAAAATTGCCCACTTTTTTGAAACGTCACAACTTCTTTATTTAGTTCAAAATATATAATTTTCCGATTCGATTCCTGGCTCGGTGTGACGCAAATTGTGTTTTACTGCATACTTCACACATCATCAACATATGTGAGCTGAGAAAAGTGAAAGGAGAGCGCGTATGCTTGTCACAAATGAAACGACAAAATTACTATACGATCATATGCCGGGTAATGGGTGCAATAATACAATAACGACTTTGCCGTTAAAGGAATCGAATTGGGGAATGGAGTTATGCAGGAGAGAAAAGTCGAGCCTTTCGCAAGCAAACATCCATGTTAAGCAATCAAGTTCAATGATCAGGTTCTTGCAGCGTTAACTAGTCTTCAGCAGCAACAACAGCCATACATACATGTGTTGGTGTTCAAAAAAATAGAATAAAAAGAACGATTTGTAAAAGAGCATGAAGAGCGTAGCTACCGCACTAAAATTTCATTTACAGATCGATATCTCAAATTTGTACATTTTTACACTTCAAGTGTTATTTCCACTTGAACTGATATACACCAAGCACGCACGTATACTCCGGCCACTACGTTTGCATTACTCTCACGCAAATTTAATAAAAATCGAAAGTTTTAGTTGATCGTCGTAAGCAGTACGCCGACATTGATGCTTCATCAAAGTAAATAATCATCCGTCATCCATATCCATGGAATTCGAAAATCTTTTACTCTTGAAATACAAAATGTACACGGAATAACACAATGAATGCTCTGCCAGCTGAAGGGTGTTGGCGGAGGGTCTTTTACGACATTTAATTTCAAAGACATCCACAGAGATCGGGTTTAGATAGCAGATTTATGTCATATATACGATGAAATTATACTAACGAGTATATTCTGGCATTGCGACCGATGACTGTAGTCGTAAAAGAAAACAACGTGTAATCCCATTATTTGATCATTTTTGCTATAGGAAAACGCCCCGACATCAATTTTTCTACAAATAAACGGTGGTTAAGTCCCCCTAATCATACGAAAGAAGATACCTTGGGGTCTGTGATATTTCTACCAAAATATTATACAATGACAAGCACATTCGGATGTAACGAGAAACGTCTGACTGACATCAAGAATTTTCGAGAACTAATAGCGATAGAAATTGGGTGGTCGTGGCCACAGCCTAGCAGATGTATGTATGTATGCCCAATGGGTGGGTGTTATGTCCTTATCGACTCTCTATAGCTCTGACCAAAGTACACTCCACCGCATCGAGATTCGAATCCGCGAACATTGACCTTACGAAAGAACGGAAAATATTATGCCGTTTGTAACACACGCAAAAGGAAAAGCTGAAATTTTACGTTAGCTTAGCCATGTCCGGCCGTTCGAGCGTCCTTAAATCTTTCTGCTACTGCATGCAAGTATATACATGTGCGGAGAAAGTAGACATGAACAGCACGAAATACAATTACGTTGACAATTGATAGCGTATGTTGGTCTGAAGTTCGGTGCAGATGTTTGCAAAGACAGTTGAAAAAGTTTTGCATGGAAAATAGAAATAATGTTGCACCACCAATGGGAGAAGAAACTTTAGCTTACAACCGAAAAGGGACCTTGATCTCAGGGTGAGTACAATGCCACATAATACATCTGATTAAAGGAACAAATGATTCCGATCGGCATTTAACTGTGCATTAAGATACTGTCATTACAATTCTAAGGTGTTGGCATATCAGCGACTCACTTTGATTGGTAACAAAAATTCGACTTAACTTGGATGGATATATAGTATAACCCATTGCCTTCTCTTTCTCTTTCTCTTTCTCTTTCTCTTACAAACAATTTTTTATATGGACGTAGGACCTGCGTACACTGTACACTGTACACTGTACACTGTAGACTACACTTTTCGCCTATTATTCTTCTAAGAAGTACATTTCGCATTTAATGTCGTACACTATATGGTTATAATGACTTTATGTGCATCGAAGCATTTGGTATGCACTTATATTATACATTAAATTAAATAATATCAGAGGAGACCAGTGTCAGCAATTGTGTGCAACGACAACGATTCAAGATCATTAATATCGAAGAAGAGAGTTCACGGTTAATAAAAAACACTACACAGTGTAAGACATCTTGAAATGCATAAGCGAGACAATATATATGTATATTCGTTCTTCAAACTATTATGGACATAACAATAACACAAGTTTCTTCTTCTCTTCTTTTATTATTATACATAAACTGTTTTATGGCATTTTCTTAAAACACTCTTAACATGGTTTTCAATTTTAATGAAAATTTCTTCATATCCGGTAACTAACACACACGGATTTCGTAAACTTTATTTATTTCATAACCGTAACAAGATATGTATGTACGCCCACCATCCATAATCGTTAAATAAAAACAAAAACAAATTTAACTCGCGTGTAACGATCCTTTAATTCAGTATTGTCACGTTACCGTACAACCCGTAATCACATCACAAACGTTATTTGCAAACTAAACGTTTTTAAAATTTTTTATTCTTTTTTTTTTTACTTCATTCACTTGAAAAGTTTCTTTCTTGGCTGCTGCACTTGATTCGACAACAAACTAATAAACAATAACAACGTGTGTATGTTCTAAGAATAATGGGAAACATGAACGAACAGCCCGATAATATACATTCATGCTTACAAGTATGCAAGATCATATATATATATATATATATATATATATGTATATGCCTTTGAGTAGCAGAAAAATTATTGTTTATATCGGCATGCCGTGGTTTAAGAGAAACATATTAAGAGAAATTTCAATAATAGATATATGTAGGATAAATACAAGCAAGTAGGAGACACGCGTAATAAATAAAGGGCTTTCAATCCCAATAATTTTGCGTTCTAAAGGTACTCACTCGCTCAAGGGAAAAGCCGATACTGTTTTTCTAAAATTAACTTACCGTAAATATTATTTACCAAAATATGCACATATGCATATGTACAGGCATCTCTATATATACATATATCCAATTCTTTCATAAATGAAAAAAAGTTGCGATCCTCATAGACCTTATAGATAACGTATATATCATATTGTCTTGGTTAGCATCGTTCCTTGTTTATTTGAAATTTTCAAAACATCAAAAAACCTTTAGACTAAAGAGCTAAAAACACACACACGCGTGTACAAATTAGATGTGGAAGTGTGAATGGGTGCCTGGCGTATGCTGGATTGATATCTGCTCGTAGTATATTAAAGTTCCAAGGGCGTGTTAGCTGGATGGCGTCCAAGAAGCATGAATAGTCCAAAAGCAAGAGCATGTCCGTAACTATGATGTCCGTAGCGCCAATAACCCTAAAGCGTTACAGAATCAAACTATAGGATTCACGTGCGGCAGATTGCCTAGTCACTCTAATACCCCATGTGCTTTGTCGTTGCTAAGCAGGAGTGGTGGTGCTGCAAAACGGTGGAGATGGCGTGCAAGGCCTGACTATTGGATGCGGCTCTTACGGTGGCTTCGGTTATCCTCAACTGCGAGGGCATTAAATAGTTAGAGGTGCATGATAGGCCCCGTCTTACCCAGAGAGGAAGGTTTGGACCGTTCCAAAGATTTCCTATTTGGTTTTCCAGTTGCGTAGTGACGAAACCCACTCGTTAACCGATGAGGCGGCGGACCTGCAAAACCTCAAACCCAAATGAGTAAACAGAGTTATTTCAGTTAGGTCGTAACGTTGCGTTAGGTCATAAAATACGCCGGATTTCTTTAATCAAGAAGCTTTTCGCCAAACTTCGAGCCATTAATACACTCGCTTGCAAACGCAATATTTATGCACTTATGTTAAAGGTTTGTGTGTTTCGCTTAAAGCGATCAGCGATGAGCGATGAGCGATGTTACAAAAAGTGCATCGACTTATTCCATTGCGCATTATATTTATAAAGCAACAAAACTGTGTTGCTGGCACTGATTACTGTGCACACACATACTGGCCTAATCCATGCAAAGCAAATTATAACAATTAAGAAAATTATGTTCGGCTATAGCCAATTTATTTATACTCACCACCTTTTTGTTAAAAAAACAAATTTTGTATATTCTAGAATGTTTGGTGGACGTGATCGACTTTTCCGACATAGAAAATACGTGGACATTTTTTTGGTTTTGATAACCGAGATATTCTCAGTTTACGTGACATACGCTGCGCGCGTTTTCTAATCGAGTTGGCGAAAGGGCATCCAATGTTGCCAATGTTTCGATAGCTTCGTTTTTGCGGCAAGGAAAATTTTTACTCCCTGACATTTCACAGACTGACAGATGGACATATTTAAGTCGACTTCGAATTTGATGATGCTCAAGAATACCTATACTTTATAAGAGTTACGTAGGTCACAACACCAACATTCTCGTTTACAACCGAGATACACTCTTCATTTCTTGCGTTTCTCCGTCTCATTAGCCGCGGACCATTAGAAATGAATATGTCACTTTGAATTTACTCTTGAAGTTTCCTTGAAGCAACGTCTGTATATTAGACTTAGCGCAAATTTTCAAACACACGTGGTTGAATGGCAAAAGTTGTTTAAGCGTGTGTTGTTTCACAATTTTGTATTGAGAACTCGAAAAAGAAAAGTTGAACAAAAATGCAAGTCGGAGCAAATGAAAACCATATGGGCAAGCGGTCTCTTACGCTTGCCAATAATACACCTCCAGCCTACTGTCATGCATAGAATAATGATCTCAACCCCCTACCTAGTGACAACATATTAATTCCCTCTCTCTCTCTCTCTCTCTCTCTCTCTCTTCCCCGGTCTATTTTGTTAATTTCGGTAACTCCCGATATTATTTTTCGCTCTTGGTGTACTCTGTGCTCTTGTGCTCTTGTGCTCTTCATTAGTTCGTGCAAATTTGTTTAAAACTTTGCCCCAAAAAGAGGAAAATAATGTCTAACTGAAAAAAAAAAAAGAGTTTATTCTTCCTATTTTTGACTTCAACTTGCATTGCGTTCTTATCCGTGTATTAAATGAAAACATAAATAAATAAATGAAAGCAATGCTTCTACTTCCTCGCGTATTCCTTCTTTTTCATAATTATTAGCTTCCTTCATAAACGAATTTAATTATCAAAAAAAAAAAAAAAGAAAGAAGTAAATTTCAACATTACGCTTGTTAAGCAACAACAAGCACTTTTTTTCTTAAAATAAATAATTATTTACAGCAATTAAAAGCTATTTTATTTTTAATGGAAATGTTAATACTCTTGACGGCGACTGCTGCTTTAGCAAGGAACATCGATAATAACCGACATAATACCGACAAAAGAGCGAATTCGAATGACGAAACAAATATCTGAGCTGATGTTGGCGAGGGAAAAAGAGAAAAAAGACGAAGAAGAAGAAATTTAGTCCGAATATATATGCATGCATACAGTGGTTGCATAGATGTGCGAACAGTGATAACAACAGCAATTCACTATTATATATGTGGATGTATTTAAGTATTTATGTATGCATGTTGTTACAATAAGCAATCAAAGTGTATTGTAATCAAAGAGAAGCAATTCAAATGCAGTCCATTGAGAATTAGTTCTCTCATGATATAAAACATTAAAAAAGTATACTCTCGGAGATTCTGAATTTAGCTTCAAATCTATAAAATCTTCCTATGATCCCAAAATCATGTTCACTCTCAATTAAATGAATAGAAAGTGAAACAGCATCCGACAGACTATGCCAGTTAGGTCTTTAATTCCGAGCATCTTCTATTTTATTAGATAAACAAAAACAAATGATAGCAAACCTAGCAAACCTAGCAAACCTCTACTTTGTTCGAATCGAGCAGTGTGAATCCCTCTATTTTCAGAACAACCCACTGCACAACAAACCACCTCCTAGACATGATTAAGTACGACTTACGCATCGCAGGACAAAGAGCACAAACTGCACTCGTTTCAAAATTCATTTTATACAACAAATCAATATTCGCCTCTTGCCCATGAATTGGTTTATAATTGCGGAGACCAAAGACATAAAAACAACAACAAAAAATGATAAATCAATTGTTGTCGCAGCTGGCAATTTAAATTGCAATTTAGCAACGTAAATGCTGAGCCTCCTGCTTTCGTTTTCGTTTTCATTTTCGTTTTTTTTTTTTTTTTTTGGTTTTTTCATTTTGGACCTTTGTTTCGTTCGCCTTGCATCGCTGACGAGTTTTTTTCAAAAGAGGGATTAACAGAAAGACTGGTAATATGCGAAGCTTGAATGCTCCGCAGCTCACATGGCCTTAAAAGTCAGTCGTTAACTTCTTAGTTAACAGTAAAACGATTAAAATCACCCGTTCACTTTGTGAAGATGAAGGAATTTTCATTTTTATTCTATTCAAAAATCTTTGCAGTGTACACAGGGAATACAAAAAATTGGCAATAATCTTGATCGACGCGAAACTGCGAATGGATTTTGTCATGACAAAAATTCTCAATGCGCAATAAAAAAGCGACGTTTGTCGTGCCTATAATAGGACCTCGCGAATGGACAGACGGATGAACATGCCAAAGTGTTGCTGTTACTTGCAATTTCGGGCGGCTATTTAACACAAAACGTTGAAGGTGTCTAGGATGTCCATTATTCAAAACCTACCATAGGATGCGATAAGTTTGAGCGTTTCGCGATTTTCAAAAACTCAACAGTAAGTATGTACTTGCACAGACACACGAGCCCGACCAAATCGATTTAAAATCCGAATCTAAAAACTATGAAATCAGTTTTTTGACTAACATGTGGAGATTAAGTTAGATTTAAGACTCCGTCGGGTCGTAAGGATCGTAATTGTCTCAGCTATCACCTGAAAAACATAGGTATCTCTGGAACTCATTCATGCACACTCGGCCAAGTGACAAGTGAAACGGTATGTCGTATATTAGGTGAAGACGAGATCATTTGCAGAATAACACGTCAACTGTTTCGCGAACGCCAGTCGTTATGTGATGCTCCGAACCAAAGAAGGTATCGAACTTCATAAGAATGCTAAAAACTGGAGAGCTGGAGGCATGGGCGAGTACAATAGATGTTTCAGGTCCCGGTATGAATTGTGCACACAATAATCATAACAACGTTTTTGAAATCCACGCCGTAGTGTAAGCGGTAGCGGAATGTATCAATACTTCGCACAAGCTTCGTCGCATATTTATGGATGTAACAACCACAATAAGGGTATGAGTTTACTTTTATCGATAGGTATAACAACAAAATTTATTACAGCAATATAAACAAAGTTCGTTAAGGTAAACATTTTGCGTAACTCCATAATTATTCACATGTGTGTGTAACCGCCATTTAAAGGATAATAATTTTTGCGAATACGTGATAAAATTAAGCGGACAGTATATATATAAGTATGTAGGTAAAGTAGAACCCAAAGTGCTTGCACTGGCTCTTGCCTTTTAAGGTAGCAATATGTCAGTTAAGTAATTCTGCTTACCTCTCTACTTAGTCCAATGAAAATATGATTTAATTCATCCAAAGAGTTCTAAAAACCAGTACACAAGCCTAGTCACAGGAGGAATCACTCTCACAAATTTTTTTTTTGTCCCATATATCAAATCTTCTAAATTTAAACTATCGCCGCTACAGGAGCTTTTTTTAAGCGGTTTAGTATAATAAATGCTGCTATTAAGTTGGCAAGAAAGTAGTCTCGTTATATGCTCTTTCCTCTGCAGGAGAACGATAGGAATCAATCAATATCTTCACTTTGCTGAAGGTTTCTCATTTCAGAAACAACTTTTGACTAAATCGTTACTACGCGTAAAAGTATTTCAACTTTTTCAATATGTTTCCGCCGACATATACAACAATTGAATAGCGCACAAAATTACCATAAAGGAAATTTGTGTTAAACAAAGCATTACCCTTAAGTAAATCACAAAACTTAGTGACTAAACGACAATTAAAGCAATTAAACCAATCCAGGATATAAACACGCACTTGACACACGCGTCTTACACGTCTTACATACATTTATATATATGTGTGAATGTGCGTGTCATTCATATATGCGTGGGTATGCTGATAATTAATTTCCTCTTAAGTTAACGATTAAGGGAAAGTTACGAGTCGCAAGAACACGCATTCTTTTATGGATGCAAAGTGACGTCAAGCTCTCGAAACGTAGAAAGGAACGTTAGGTTATGAAAACGTCTTTAATTTTTCTCTTTACTATCTATCCAATCACATTTTTAATCACATCCTTTACTTAACTAAAAATATGTAGAAACATTATGGTTGGCCACGGCCCACCATAAAACACCCTACATTACTTCGCCCATTGCAGTTATTCATATAACGACTTTTCAAAACAAAGCATTACGTGGGAAGTGGTTGAAAAAGCGGTCCGATTCGAATCATTTTCAATAGCGTTCGACCTTGGGTACTTACACGTTGATGTACCAAATTTCATCAATCTGAGAAAATGCGACATGGAGACTAAACGCAAGAGTTGCAAGACGGTCAGACAGACAAACTTGAATCAATTCAGGGAATGATCCTGAGTCAATCGGTGTAATAAAAGCAGGGTCTATCTTAATTTCTCCCAGGTATTACAAACACCCGTACAATGTTAATGTCATACCCTGTATCAACTGTGTTACCATACTAAGCATCATTAATGTTTCGGAATGTCGGAAAACTATTAATTATCGACTTTTGTCGAGAAATGTTGAACATTGCAGTTTTTTTCAACGAACCTTCAAAAAAAGGCATTATATGGAGAGTGGCCGACAAAGCGGACCTGTCCAAAGCATTTGCAGAAGGGTTTGTGCTTGAGTCAAAGCACGCAGCGACCTGTAGGTTGAACACAAAACTGCATGGGCAGACATCAAACGGACGGACAGACGGACAGACGGACAGACAGACAGAAAAACTCGGATCGATTTAGAAAGTGGTCCTGAATCGGTAGACAAAATAAAAGAGGGGTCTATCTTGAGCCTTTCTTGTGTTACATACGTCCGCAAAAACTTAATACAGCTTGTATTACATGTCGTGTAGGGTATAAAAATATACTGAAAAATCACTAGCATGCGATCGCTGGTAGAAAGCAATCCGAAAGTCGGCATGAATAGTTTGCCAGATCCTTTTTTGGACGCTCTTCGTGACAAAACATTTACGATTAGTCGAGTGAAACAGTTCACGTGTAAAATAAAATTGTCATAATAAAATTGTCATGTGAGAGCTTAAAAAGTTCGAAGATTTTGTGTAAATTTCATATAATTTATTGTACTTTATTTTTCCACTTGTCTCCTTTTATGAGCTGCACGTAATCCCCTGCCTCCCGTGCTTCGAATTTATTTGCTTTCAGTTAAGTGTTAAATGTTGTTAAAATTTTTGTTTTGTTTAAACATGCCGAGATACTTTCAAGCAATTTACAGCCACAAAACTTTACAGCTGAGACATTCTCGTCCCTCTTCTCGTTCTCGTTCTCGTTCTCGTGCTCCTCGGGAAATGTAAATAAAAAAATATATTCTGGTTTATTAAAAATTCAATATATATTACGGTTCTAAACTCTAGTGACATTTATGAGTTACGAGAATATTTGTTGCTCCTTCCTTTTTTTTGCATGAAATGTTCTACGCTTAACAGTTTAAGCGGATGAGATGTATATACATTTGCATAATATTCTATTGGAAAATTTAATAAGAAATGTATGTATGTATCACCTGCTCTTATTAAAGTTGTTTGTTGTTTTGTTTTGTTCTTTTTGTTCACTTTTTATTATTCTTTGCATTCATTTCCCTCGCCGGAAGCATGTATCCCATTTCTATTAAAGTAATTTCCGCTATTGCTATCCTCCGATTTGTGTACAAATATATATAATGTTGACTCGTCTGTAAAGTAAAGGATAAAAGATAGATATGCAGATGGTGAGGTGCTCTTTTTTTCGACAGAGAAATGTCGTTACAAGAATCTACTGCCACTAAAGTGTTGCCTAAGGGAAGTGTTGTTAAAGGTAAGTAACATGGGATCTACGTATTGCACTATTCCTCACCAATCTGTTAAGTTGTTTAATAGCACTTGCCGATACCAAGCAAACACAGATACGCGAAAATGAATTCTTTTCGCCGATCTTCTGTGAAAATCTGGTCTTCATAGAAACAACTTGAGTGGCAGCGACACGTATCTAATGTTACGTTACGAACGTGAACGTGATAACAACGTGTAAAGGTTGCTCAAAGAATGGTTGTTCGGTCGATCTCAAGATGCATACTATACTCAGGCCTAATTATTCTACAAGCTGCGAACAGTTAATAAATACTTTCAAAGCGCCACGTATCTGAGATAGAATCCATCGCGAGACTGCACTGAGAAAGTCAGAAAGCGGTGCAGTTGAGCAAGACCGACCATTAAGTACCTTATACCACTTTACCTAATTTAATTTTGCATTACTTTCGGGATAAAATACCCAAAATGGGAACTTGCTTCCCCATAAACACATACGAACATATTCTCGCTATCAATTATTAATAAACAATCCTTCGAAACTATATTTTTATAGGCGAGTAAACTGTTAACTACACAAGAACTTTGCACTTTCTCGAACTTTCAAAATCATTAATTCCACATTTGTGCAATAGGATCAAATGAATACCTTTTCTTGCCCCAATTGGTCCAAATATGCAAACGTTTTTTTTATTCCTTCTCCCTTCTCCTATTCAATAACAGCCCTTTTTTTATTGTCATTTTTTAACTAACATCTTAGCAACCGTCC
This sequence comes from Glossina morsitans morsitans, assembly GCA_001077435.1. Taxonomy (NCBI): domain Eukaryota; kingdom Metazoa; phylum Arthropoda; class Insecta; order Diptera; family Glossinidae; genus Glossina; species Glossina morsitans. The sequence goes on along the minus strand of CCAG010007411.1, from coordinate 37,863 downwards.
ATAAATACACAGAAGTCACAAGTAAAGAATAAAGAAGAAAATTATTTCAGCGGTCTCGAATCTTTTCCGCCCATCACCTTTTTCCTAAAAAAAAAAAAAAAGAAAAAACTAAACTTTCACACTTTATAACATTAAGTGAGTGCGACTGATTCTATCGGTTAAGTCGTATGCCTATTGTAACGTATGAGTAATTAGTTGAAAAGCCAGAAAGCAGAGGACTACAGTTTAGTTTATGTTGGACTACAGGCATGGCCGTTGAATGTGATATGGACAACATATCATTGTACAATAAATTTCGTCCAAATATCTCCAAAATTGCGACTTGCACGTTGACGGCGGATCGATTGACCTAATAAAAGGTGGGTCAATCCTAACTTCTTCTGGGTGTAACAAACATCCACACAAACTTAATATATCAGGTAGCACAAGTGGTGGCGGACTCAAATCTCAACCGCGCTAGAGTTTCCTGTGGTCGCAGGCATAGTGAGTACTCAAGAAGTATAGCTTGTGCTTCTCGCTTATCGTGGACTACGTCAATTCGTACTTCGACCGGTGCCAGAAATAACTGATGATAACTTCGTCATACTATTTTTATTATCCAAAAACACCAATTAAATATCTAATAGAAAGACTCTCTCTCGTCCAATTAAGCCGTACGGGTTGACATGAAGCGATGCACGTGACTTCAACATGATATTGTCATGTTACCACAGCTGATACAACTTCCAAATTAAAAAAAAATTTGAAATAAATTGTTTTAAGCTGCCACTACATTTACTTTAGAGCATAGTCCATAAAAATGGATCAAGGATGCTGACCTTCAAAATCCCAGCAACTCTGTCTGCACTTTTGTGCATTTAAGAATACTAGGGCTGCATATACATTGTAATACTTCGCGCAATAAGTTCGTAGGATTATCAACGAAACATGAACTTTTACGAAAAATTCAATTTTACTCATTAACATGACGTCCTTCGCTAACTTTCCTAAGCCCTTCTTATCGAATTGCATAAATATTCGTCAAAGTACGTTTCACTGTTGGGCCATCACCTTTCCATAGAAAGCAATTGTTGTGATCAAGTGGTGAGTTTCTGCCATTGCCGCGGCGTAAGAGTATTTCCTTGCTTTTCATTTAGAGCCGCTTTTTTGCAAGTCATTCGTCATTCAAACGCACTAATTATATTCACTGTTCAACGTTTGTATCTGTCCAACACAGTCGATAAACATTCTATCATGGGCATCCCGAAATACGGGCACCATAACCATAACGTTCCCAACCGACTTTTGCGTTTTTGGTCGCTTTGAATAAATAGCTTTCGCCGATTGTCGTTCACTCGCCTGACTGCCGACTGAACTTTGAAGTGTAATGACGCATTCGTGTTTCATCCATTGATACGAATCGCATGAAGAAATCGGTTTTGCTTCGCCCGAAGCAGCTTTAGACAGTGCTCTAAATCGATCGAAAGTGACGACGAAACGACATGTGCATGACAGCGTTCGAAACTATATATATAATGATCGATGACTGTTCGATGACTGTTATTGAATGTCGCAAACGGGTTGACGGAACTGTCATATCGACCTATCGAAATATCGACATCGGCGGACATTAAAAGTTTATAACATTTCAATTACTTTCATTTTGTGAAAATTTATAATATATATATGCTGACGATAACAATGGGCGGTAACTTGCGAAGAAAGGAAAACAGAAACAGTTTCTTTAACTTACGACACTTACAGGCGGTCTTACGGCCATTATTTCTATTGCGAATATTTATGTTAATGATTTATGGTTTGTAATTAAAATGAACAACACAACAGACACTAAGGCACTTGACACTACCTCTACAAGCAAATACACACACACAAACACATTCCAATAGGCCAACACCAGCACGTGTCGTGATTTCTACTGTTATATACCATCGTAAACATTCAAGTATGTTAAGAATTCTGTTCACAGTTTCCGACCACTGGCTGGTTTTTATCGTTAGCGTGTTAAGGATATATGAAAATAATTTGGAGAAAAAGGGGACAATAAAGACGATATTACAAATGTGAGTTTAGTCTTACAGTTTGAATGCATGTACGTTGCGCCGAGAATTAAACTTCAAAAGCATACTGGAAGGCAGGCGCACTTCTTGCGATAATGTTGGCTGAAAGTATGAATGCATACATATATACTTATGTATATGTATAGATACATACGAAATACATAACGAAATACAGATAGGGAGTAAGGAAGATCTAGATTCACAACAGTTTGCATTTAAATTTAATTTAAAGAAATTGGGATAAAATAAAATTCCGATAACACGAACCTAATTACTTGCAGCGATAGACTTATGAAATTTCTCATTCGTTTAATCGGCAATCGAGAGCTTCAATGAAACGCTTAAATTAAAAAATCTTCTTTGTTTTGTGTTTATGTTACAGACTTGAAAAAGTATAAGTCATTGAAGCGTGCTAACACGGCAGTGAAAGATGAACCGACAAATACGTGCACGTACGCAGCCAAAGTTTGTTTTTTTTTTTTTTTTTATAATGAACTTTACGACAAAAAAGAGACGCACTGCTCCTCTTTAGCACTAAATAATATGATCTTAGATTAGTAACGAAGCGAACAACGGCCACAAACGCTTTCGACGTTTCTTGATATGTAAACAAAGTTGCAGCATAACGCATGTTCAGCACAACAATTAGAAAGAAGAGTTCCTGGCGCTTTTTCAATAATATTGTGTGCATATGATGGGAAAAGGTAAGCAACGACACATATCTTTCACAACACTGTCCCAATACTCCTTCCAGCTTGTCGATAGAATACGAATTACATGCCAAAAGGACAACAAGGTGTTCGAGGGTACACTCTTCGGATATCGCTATAGAAATGAAAGCCCTGTTCGTGCAGACAATAGGTCGTCCATTATAACGAGAGTTCAACCGAGCGGGAGTTATATGTGACGGTGACAGCGGAAAGCTGCGACGTGCTACTAAGGTGCGTTGCGCAAGTTTTATCGTTATATCGTATCATACAACGAAATCAAGATTTCCTGATTTTTCCCATATTGTGCCTGTTTTTCGTCCCACCTGTGACAGTGTCGGTTCCGTAGAACATGTCAGAACACACCACACCCGCCTGACAATCATCTCCCCCTTCTCTCGCGCAGAATAGAGGCCACCATGGATATACTGGTTTACCGTCACTGCCGCCTGGACTGCGTTATGGTTTTTTACAGTTTGCAGTTTGGATAATACAGCTGATCCCGCTTGCACGACCTGTCACAACCGAACAGCATTTCTCTCCGAAATAAGCAGAAAAAGCCCCTGTTCGCCCAAACGGTTTTTTTTGCCACAGAACACGATTCATTTAAATATCCAAGAAGCTATGTTATGTACTCTACGTGGATTAATTTTTACTGGTATGCAAAGCTTAAAGATAGCAGTTTCGGATGACAAGGCCACAGTTCAATGCAGAATCCTACAGTTCGAGTTGCGTCCCTTTCTTGAAAAACTTGTTCAACCTTGTAACACTTTGTTGCAATTCTGGAAAAAAAGTCGCAGATTGTGTCACCCTTCCGGAGTAAAAAAAGTAAGTTGGAAAAAGTAATTGCGCTTGAATTAAATACTTTTCAACTGCAACCAGTCCGCACCGAAAAGGTAAAGAACGACGACGGCCCGGCCGGGGAAGGGAGCAATCTAAGGAAATACAGTTTTGAAGATGTCGACGCGAGCTACATGCCAGTGGCAGTAGCTTGACTCAGACTAGCTGGTGTTGGTGCTGGTTATCTCTGAAGAATTGCCGTTCTAGGAGTTTCCGCTCAAGCTTCAGCTTTTCTAGTTAAAATTGCTTTGAAATTATAAGGAGCTCCACAGAAACCTTCAGCATGTACGTGAAATTGGGTCATTCAGACAATTACGCAGCTTTCCATCAATTGAATAAATACGAACAACGTTTACAAATTTATAAAGGCCTAGAGATAGCTAACATGAATCTCGACACCCAATTGTCGTTCGCTTTGTCTAAATTACTCGCCCTACACTGATTGTTGCTACATAATGAAATTTCCCCCTATCCAAAACGAAAAAAAAAAAAAAAAAAAAAAAACTATGCAAATTTTAAATGTACTTAAAAGTGTTCACACACAGTCACCTGAGCCATATAAGTCTACGAACATAAAACTTTATTGTTTCAAATGCATTAACATAATCGTCTTAAATCATAGATGAAAATTCACTTTTCTTTCCCTTCATCGTATTAATTGTCTGTCCGTAGTTCATTAACTTCTCATCTACCCTATTGCGTAACACATAAATGTACACAAATTTTGTAATGTTTTAAACAACGATGCAAGCTTAAGAGACGCTCGTACGAATACAATAAACAGGTGCACAGAATGTGTATTCCCTTTTCATTCGCATACTCTAAATGATATACATGTTCAGCATCTTTATCTTGAAAGTTGTTGAATTTATTAAGCAGACATATTAATGATGTTTACAGTCTTGCTGAACAAATTAGTATCAGATAATATCTCGGCCAACGTTAGCAGTTACGGCAATATTGGACATCTTTCAAGTCAACTTATAGTGTGTTCACCAAGAGTACAAAAGTGATATCAAAGAGGATTAGACAAAGTAAAGACAAAGGCAAGATCAACCATTGAATACTCTACACCGCTTCACCCGATACAATCATGCATTCATTTTCGCGATAACGCTCTAAAAACTATACCGTCTTTCGATGTGAAAGCATACCTCTCACGAAAACTATTTCATGGAAGAGGATCTGAACAGACGTGATTCATATTTAGGAGATTCCCTTTTATTATTAAAAATCCCATTAATCTTCACATGTTTTTATCATATCTATGTGGCCATATACAAACGTGAAACCTCCTATGGATTAGAATATAAAGAACAAATGCATAGATTATCCAGATTTGATTTTAATGTCAAACTACTGTTATGGATCAATTCTCATTGTGAAGTAGTAGTAGTAGTAGTAGTAGTAGTAGTAGTAGTAATAGTAGTAGTAGTAGTAGTAGTAGTAGCAGTAGACCATTTTCCCATAAAATGGCTTACCTCTCATAGGAATGATTATACGAGGGCTTTATATCAAACTAAATCGATCCATTCGACCCAAATTTTTCGCATCTATTAAATAAGTCGAGGCATTTAAAAAGTTACAGTATTTTCTCTTATAACGACTTTCTCAAACAGAACATCGGGAGTGAACGCTAAACTGATCCGATCCAATTCGTTTTCAATAGGCTTCGTCCCCGTGCCATACTCCGTTTGTATGCCAAACTTTCTCAAGATATTTCAAAACCTGCGACTTGTAGATTGAATACAAAAATACATGAACAACCATCAGACAGGGAGACAGACAAACGGATTTAAATCGATTCAGAACGATGGCCGTGTTACATTCACTCGCACAAACTTAAAAGTTCATCATGTTAAAATCTAGTTAACCAAAGCAGAAAAACCGAGTTTACCGCCTTTCTTGCTCATTAATTAGTAGCCGATTAGTGGCGGCGTTACTATATACTCTCTTGTTCGCGTACTAGCGAACTGAAAATGCCCCGATACAAGCAACGAAAATAACAGAAAAATGTAGCTGAACGCACATCATATGTTACTTAATGTGGGAAACTGTAAAGACAGCCAGAAGTTTAACTTCTTTCTTGTATATGGAATCTGGATCCAACCAACAATCAATAATTATTTTTATTATTTATTTTTTCTTCGTTTTTCATAATTCACAATATTTTTTTACGCAGGCGCTTGGAAGAACGCCGCAATAGCTGTGAGTTGTGACTTGAGATCGTGCTGGCAAACAGGTGGCAATGGAGATTTTCCTCTTCGTCAGTTTGCCAAAAGAGGCTATGACAGCTTGTCGCTTCAACTCTCACTCGATTTTAAAGAGAATTTACAGATAATTACCACTGTCGTGGAAAAGGCTGAATACGTTAGTTAATGTCATCGAAGGGGCTCGCCATTGTAAACTGAATCGGGAAACAGAAGTAATGTGAAAGAGACACAGACATGGTTCTATCTCGCTTCGTAGTCAATAAAATAAGGATAACAGACATTATGGAATTATGGAACCGCCTGGATCGACATACGTGCCGTTTTTCAGGACCCGTAGCCAGAGACGGGTCCCAATTCGACTGTGTAAGCAAGATTGCATTAACATAAGGATGTGATTGTTATTTATTTAAATAAGAAACTGTAGCTTCTGCTGAAGGGGCTGAAGGCAAACCTGAGATAATGGCATAAACACCGTAGTGATTAGTAGGCTGAGCGTCGTACTGTATAGAAAAATCCATATAGGGTAGTGTAGAGCAGTGTATTTGATGGCTTATAAATTCGAAAGGTAAGCAGGAAGTGGGCTAAGGAGCGTTGAATTAAACGGGCGAGCTAATCCCAGCCATTAGCTCGTAACACATCCCGACATCTTTCAACTTGACATCATATGAGGAGATTTGAAACGTTTGCGAACACTTCGCATGCATGACAGACTGCCGGTTACAAATATAAAACTTTCCTCATTATACGAAGCTGGATCAAGTATTAATTTGTAATTTGTGTCCTATTTGCTTTCCCCTCATCACAGCTATTGCATGTGTTGGAGGATGCGAAGATTAGTAACTTTTATCACCCCAATGAATACGTACTAGTACTAGTAATAAAAAGCTAGCGTTCATAAGAACATTTATAAAATAAAAAATGTTGTTGTTGTAACGAATACCAAGAAATACCAATCAGTTTTCCTATAAACATAATACGCTTATAAAAGAAATTCTATGGTTACAGTTGAGGAAGAAATCAACCGTACGATAGCAAAGATTACGTTTCCTGGAACTTTCCAAGCCAATTGTCGCCTTTGTAATGATTATTAGCAAACATTTCACAATTCATGCTCCGTTGAACTCCTGCTCCTTTCTAACTTAGCATCGTGCAGCTTAAGAGAAAGATAATCAACAATAGTTTTGTTATTGTATTCTCTCTCCATCATAAAAAATAATACCAATAATGATTATTGCTGGGAGGAGCGAACACAAGCAGAAAGATGAAACTGGAACGTCTTCTCCCTCATTGACGGAGATTATGTTAATATTGCACACAAAAACATAAAGTTGATGTTTTACTGTTACAGACCAGAAATCATGAATTATGCGATAATGTTATCTTTGCAAGGATTTATAATAAATCTTTAAGCTTTAAATATTAAAAACCAACAAAACAAAAAACAAAAAACAAAAGAGAAATGCTTTTAACTAATGTTTTCATAAAGAAAATAATTTCCACTCACATCTGTATTTAACGTCTATGGCATTAGCATCACTTCTTACTGTGTTATCCACATTTCTGTGTTTTTTTTTTTTTTTTTTCTTTTTGCCCCTTGCATTATATTTAAGTGAACACATTATAATGTGGGAAGAAAGGACTGCGAATATTTACGTAGCGGCGCTCATCATATTTTTACTTCCATTCAAAAGACACACGAAAGTAATTTCCTGCAGCCATTTTTCGTTCTCCATTATTTTTAATTCAACTTTTTCTGTGTCGTTAAACACTTTCGATTTCTCCAACCAGACAGACAACTAGTAAATGTCCCTGCTCTCACGCATTTGCCATTTTTTAAACAGATGATGACGTTAGAAGCTTTCAGTCAAGAAGAAAAAATTGTATTCGGCTTAGACCGAACTTTACTTATTTCTCCTTAAATACATTTTAAAACTATAAAACACACGCACACACAAAGAACCATAATATAAACAATACGAACGCTATGTACTAGAAACACATGACCTCTGAATAACATATCCGTAATGCATAAGTAACGGTATTAGCGAACGCTTATGTCGCAGACTCTCGAACCAATGGCTAGCTTGAACTATGAACCGCGAACTAATTCAGTTGTGCTTTAAACTTAGCGGGACTGCAGTAAAAGAAAAGTAACAAACAAAGTTTTTCCTTCCTAAACGACATTTCAAAACTGTAATTTTCCGAAGGATGGACAGACAAACGAAATGAGAGCAAACCCACATCTAAAAGACTTCGGATAAGTGTAATTAAAGAGGATAATAAAACCAATAATTATTTGCTGATGAGCGTAATAATCCTAAATTTTAGGGAAGGGGTAGGGTAGGCTTTAATAGACCTAATAATATCAATGATATCCAAGGCTATGTCAAGCTCACGTAACAAATTGTATACAAGGAACGTTAAAACGTTTAAATTGCGTCAAATACTTGCCAAAGTCGATTATAAGAGACCTATAATTCCACCTTCCACTCATACTTTCATTCATTCACTAATTCATTTCCAATAGAAAATCTTTGGCACGGCAAACTGATTAACAGTACAAGTAACAATGACTTTTAGACTCGATTATTATCCGAACGTAAGCACCATACACGGAAAATATCAACTCATGACTTAACGCTAATCAATTCGTTGTCTTCAAAACAGCGAAACTGTATTTGTCCACTTCTCCAAGCGAGAAATTTTTCAAATTTGGATGCAAAGAAACAAAGATCTAAAGTTTCTTGTTCTTAACTTATCTTACCCTTCTTTTCTTTTGCCTAAGTAAAAATTAGATTATAAAGTGCAGATAATCTTTGCCTTAGTCAGACGAGAACCGTTGGTTTTTAAGCTACACGTAAGCGATCACTTGTACCCGCCAGTTTGCAAGACACTCCTGCATCAATTTCAGAGGCAAGGCGATCCCTATCAAAAAGCTTTAGTTATTTAGCATCCGCGATATTCGATTTGTGGTAACCACAGGCACCACGCTATTGTCCAAAGGGACATGTTCAGTAGTCATGTTGCACTGTATGTACAGCCATTCTCTGTGGATGTGACTTATCGAGCTTGGCAGACGGGCACCCGTGGTACTCATAGTTCGAATTATAATTCCTTCGCTCTGTCGGCATTACTCGACGCGTCATTGTCACTCTTACAGCCACATGCTGGGCTGCCATCCGGCATTTCCCTCATGAAGCTCAAGTGTGCAAGAAGAAGTATCAACCCAGCAAACCCAGGCGCTCAACCACACTGCTACTTCCACGGCTGCCTCAATAACTCGCAGACCTGTGTTAAGTCTTGAACCTCTATAGCAGATGATTACATTCCGTGTCGTACAAATACAAGAGCCATGCATTGCCCAAAGTAACTAAGACAACATTCTTTAACAATCAGGCTTCAGGTACTACCTGACGGCAAGTTATACGGCCATTGAATAATAAATGTGTTCTTTTTTTCTCTTCTTCTCTTCTTCTTATAAGAGATATATAAAAAAATTTTCCAATGCATATTTTTGGCGCCATTGTTTTGCCGTGTTATACGAGCACGATCACAACCTTTCCGCCGTGTTAAACGAGTTCGGCGCATGACCCAAATCACTTACTATTAAATTTTCATATTGAATCTTATTCCTTAGCGTTTACATAATCCGGGTGTTTTGCTATAGCAGACATATTTTTAGGTTACAATAAGGAATTATTTATCATTGCGCTCCAATATCATTGTGGTGTCATTAATTCGTTGCTAATCAAAAATAGTGGGGCAACAAACGCTCACAATAATAACACGGAAGAATTGTTATACAAAACTTTTATTCAAAGTAAAAGTTTTTTTGAAGCTGGCTTCGCTGGCTGCGCTTTTTAAAGATTTCGAGAAAAACATTAAATTTTGATGCGCTATAATATTTCGTACAGTTACTACAAAACACCCACAGAATACCCGTTCAGATTTTTATAAATTTGTCTGCTGCAGTTTATGAGTGATGGGCAAAAAGCCAACCGTTTATTCCTTTTGAAAAACAGAGGTGTTCTCATTTGACGTAGTACTGTGGGCGTGTCCTTTGATCCAATTGGCCCATTTTCCATACCAACGTGCCTGCGAAAGCTTCCAAAGTTTCTCCCACATTTGAACTCAATGACATAATTTTTTCGGCCAGGAGCATGTCTACAACACACATTTCGCCGACGGACTGATCCTTGCGATTTCTCTGAAGCTTACCTCTGGACACACATCCCTCATCCTTCGGTGATGGATACAAGAACGGGTATAAGAAAGTGAATATGACATAAAGTGAACGCAAAGCGATTTAAAACTTACAATAATTTAACAGTGTGAATGTCCGTATCTGATATCGCTAACTTACGGAATGTAACCAAGATTGTTACGCCAAGAAGCTTTTTTTTTTACTCACAAACCTGGAGTGCTACCGAGTACAACTTGGTTGCTTCGATGGAATACACACTTGCTGAGGAGCGCCTCACCCCGCAAGTACATAGTCGAAAATGACGACGAGCAAAAGTTGTTTTGGGACAGCAAGGGTGTACCGCTTGCGATCGGCCATACTTCGAATAAAATATCTTTCATTCCCTTCTATACAAAAATTTCAGTTTCGTTTGCTTATCAAAACCATTTTTTTCTTCTTCTGTCAAACGTGGCCAATCACTCAGGGGATATGCCCTATGTCCCCGTCTAACGCGGTAATATAATGTTCGGAAAGAAACGAGGAAAGGCAGAAAGAAATGGGGAGATGCCGCAGTCTAGTGAATGTGTGCTCAAAGTTATGCTCAAATCTTAAGCATTCGTGTGCAGGAGTACACTCACTATAGCCACTCTGGGCTACCTATGCGGCAAACGAAATGACCGGTACCGGTCAATTAATGCATGCATAATATTTCCTAGAGCGCTGAAGGTTGTCCCAGAGATGTGAAAAGTGCCAGTGCTTGTTGTAGGTGAATTGGCTTAAATCCTTCCAGTGATCCGTCACGCATTACATATAGTTCCTAAAAATTGAGGACATCCCATGTGCTTTCAAAAAAAAAAAAAAAAAAAGTAAAATTCAGAGTTAATTGCAATTTTCATTAACACAAGAGATTGCAACCCCGTAAATAGTAAATTTATTGTTGCCATCAGTAGTCGACCTTTTCCTTTCGAAAAGGAAAAAAACGATGGTAAATAAATAAATTAATTAAGAAAAAAACTTGTTAAAATGCCTTCTCTTTATAGCACTTTTGTTTGCGTCGTCGCTTCAATAGGTTTATCAAATATTTTGAAAATTACACCCGTCCACTATTCTCACTCGTTCACGTTTTTATTTCAATTGACGATTCTTTTATTGCGTTTAAACTCTTGTAATGTTTACCACGTTGTTCTAAGGACAGAGGATTTTCAGTCTTTGTTGTTTAAAACAAATTACATTTCCGTTGACGACATCATCAAAGAAGGAACCGTCGTCGTAAGTCAACAAGTAAAAGTAATGACAAATAAGAAATCATTCGGAAATTGAATCAAAGCTAGACAATTTGGTCATTTTTCATGATAAGGAATTCGTCGCTGGCTTTGCTTAAAGTTAACAAACCGTAATGAGAAAGGAAAGCAAGTCTTATAAAGTTGATGTTCTTGCAATAAATTCGCATTCCAATGGAATGAATTGCGAAAAGCAAGAAATTCTAACGCTCGTTGCGGATGATGTACGAACAAATAAAGAGGATGAAGAAAAACTCCCCGCACACACACACGTGCACGTGAACTTGTTCAACGGCCACAGTTATTGTCTTGCTATCAACATTACTTCTGGATGTTCCGACAAAATTTAATTACGCTCGTTTTCATATTTGTTTACACGAACATGTGTGCACAAGACGTGCTTAAAGACGTAGAAAGAAGCAGAAGTTAGCACAGTTTAGCACAGTTTACATCAAAATTGAATCCATTGCACCCCATGCTCCCTTAAATATATGGCACTGCGTATAAGCAATAAAATCAGTTATGAATTAAATTCTACGACAAAATTATTGCCAAAATGACCGAAAATATTATACCTTTATGTAGTGAGCTACTATTTAGAGTATACGGGGGCATTGATTATGTTTGAAATGCAAAGATGAAGATGAAGATGATTTCACGCATAAGGGTACGTATACACATATGAGACGAGTGGAACGTCCCATTGAATCGTAGGTGAATGTGCGGTCGTCCGCAGAATGAGACACCAGATGTTTAGCGAACACCATAACATCAGACACAGTATGTCTGCCACGAACCAAAAAAGCTACCAGGACTCATCCTAAGGATCGTAGAACCGGAGAGTTCATGGCATACCCGAGTACACCAGACCCTTTTGGCCGCTGTGGCTATACAAACACATACAAATCTCAATACATATAATATTAATCAATGTTAGACTCAACCATCTAGGATCCGTTAGTTTATGCGGATCTTATTTGTCTTATGCATATTGCAAAAGCCAAGATAACAGGCTAACACTTGATGGAGAAAGTCTTGCATCTAATTATAAGCTCGTTCGCTACAATGATAAGAATATTGTAAACATTGATTTCCCATCTTTCTCACTGAAACCGACTGAAAATGTAAAGTGAACAAAAAAATATATTAACAACTAAGTGCATTATAAGATCTTTGCAGAAGCGTTAAAAATCCTAAAGAGACCTAATTGCTTCCGCACTGCAAAGGCTTTAAGCAGCCCAATCTTTCACACACACACAGTCTTCAAAATGCCTCTTAAAGCCCGCGGAGTATCCCTTAACACCACAACTACTCAATACAATTAATGACCAATGACCTTGATCTTGAACTTTACATCGTTTACATCATTATTATAGTCCGCTACATTAGGAGTATAGATTGGTAGTTAATAGTACTGTATGGTGCTGAATAAAGCTGTGGCTTGCCCGCTTAACAATACTCTACATAGTTTAGCTGACACTCGAATGTACACAACATACAACAGTTTCTTGGATCCTTGAATAGTTGTAGTTCTGCGCGAGAAAACACAAGACGTAATTTTTCTTGCTTAGTTTAGAGGATAGAGCTGCTAAGTCATTATGAAAGATGAATAGAGGCATGCCTTGCCAATGGCCTATAAAATTCCGATACAGAGTAGGTCTCAGTAATGCGGTGGAGTTTACTTTGGCCATAGTTATAGTGAACGGTCAGTCGATAAAGGCGTAACACTTACCGACCACTAGCCGCCGGCTGCTTCCCAATCTCTTTTCCTTCCTCATTTCTTTCTGGCCGCCAGCATATTGGACTAATGAAGTGCATCCTCCAAGTCATTGTTTGTATAACAAAAAACAAAACGTGAACTGTTAACACTCAATATCCGTGGCGGCCTCATTTGATAGTGTCGGCAGGGCGTGAGGTGTGTTATGATTTATTCCAACTAAATGAAATCATCAGTAAGGAGTGTTATCTAAAATACTTGACGCGATTCCGACAAAGTCATGGTACATACGTATATCAACCTTTGCGAAACGTCCGCTGCATTAGGGTGATCGATCGATGGTGGCGACGGGTGGCTTGTACAAAGAACAAAGACGATGCGAGTTAATGCGAGTTAATGAGTCAAACTGATATAATGAAAAATCGAAAATTTAAACAAACCCATTTCCATTGGGACCTGGAGAAATGGTTTTAAACCATTATTGATGCAGAGAAGATAAAGAGAAACTGAGTATTGTTCGCTTACTCGTACTTGTTTTCGAGAAATACAAAAAATTAGCAATGAACTTGTGGTTCTATTACAAGTCAAACGTTGAATTAGAAAAACACAAAAACAAGAACGTTGTAGTCGGGAAAGGCTGACTATTAGATACAGCAGTGCAGTTATTCGCTCGTTTTGGTGATACACCAATACACCAAAAATTACACACTATTTTCATGCAAACTGCTAGTTTTGATGAAAGCCCCCAAATTGGAGGATGCCCAAGACATCGCATGACGTGATCTGAAACTAGCGAACTTATTTTTTGTCGTAACTTCGAATGTCAAAAAACATAAAATTTTGACGATTGCAAGTTATCACAATAGGTCCTTATATGTGGTCGAAAAAGTGGACCAATCGGAACCATTTTCAATAGCGTTTGTCCTTGCGTCAAAGCACGTCAGTAGACCAAATTTCACCAAAAATATCTCAAAAATTTCATTTCATTAACATTCGTAGAACATATTGAGAACGTTGCGGGTAAAGCCCCGGCAACTGCAAATGACTGCCTTGTGCCAATTATGCCAAATATGAACCGTAGCCTATGCGCAAGTGATGTACGCCGCGCCCATTTCGGCAGAGACACCGAAGTTAGAAACGATTCCAAGACTTCATACACTGAAAATTGTATCAGTCCTGGCAGGCATTTTACCCATCGAACAGCTGCTTAAGGAGCAGCCATATATCTATAGTTCGCGGCAAGTACTCTGCCACCACGAGCAAAAACATTCATACATACACACATACGTATACAATACAGTTTGCTCAATTGTCAACTTTATATGAAAGAAAACGTACACGTACACTAATGAACTAATAGTCTGGCATGCGGCTGACCGTTATACTGATTTGCATACTGTTGTCTGAAAAAAAAAAAGTTTTATGCTGAAAATATACAGAAAGCAGACTATACCCGAAAAATTTCTTAACTACGAGGTATTATATCTTATTACGCGAACAATCGTTGTTGCTTTGGCAGCAGACTACTCTCTTCCTCCCCCTATCTCTCCCTCTCTGCCCGCTGTATCATAGTTTATGTCCCTTTGCGCTACACTTGCTTCAAAGCACACTCCTATTTAGTGTACATAAAGTGGAGTTTAGCTTTGATAAATAAAAGAAGGAAAGTTTTTCAGTGCATTTTACTGCCGTGTAGCAGAAAAGTTATAAGACATTTTTACCGCGATATTAAATTTTGGTAGAAATTATTTATTAACTATTCGGCTTCATTATTACAAGTACAAAAGGGCTACAAGTTTTTCGTATCTGTGCGTGATTGTGTACAAACGAAAAACTAAAACTAATAAACTTAACCAGGCTTAAGGCATAGAGGGAGGATTCAGCCTTATCTTACCACCAGAAATAGCATCGTTTTGGAGGTTTTTCACCACATCATCCACGAAAAATTTTGGAACTTTGTATGCCTTATATATAGCCACTTTTTTGAAGATTAAATGTTGAAAAAGATCAAATTAACCCACGCGGTAGGTCTAGTGTTAAATTTGTCTTCAGAGTTTCGCAATACAATTCAGTTTTCTAATGTTAAGGTAAATAGTTATCGTTTACGCAAACTAAAACGTAATCCCAACTGAATAGCTTATGCCAGCTAAGTATTTTAAATTAATTAAACTTTCACATTAAAATACTACAACATCAAATAAAAGCCATTAATATAACCTCAAAAAGTCAAGCATAGAATCCCTTAAATGAACATTAAATTATTTTTGGTTTTCATCGAGAATTTTAACGGTATTGCGGTAAAGAGTTCACAAGCCAAAAGTTTGTCAAAAGTTTGCCATACAAAAAACAAAAATTATAAATTTTTTATTATTTAGTTGAAGCGGTTATCACATAACTAAAAACTTTTCCTTCCAACTATTTTTATACACTCTCACACAAAAGCAATACACTACTTAATTGTATAGAGTGAGTGAGTGTACAAAAAGGAATAATTTTAGATTGCGCTTACTTTAGGCTCGAATTAAAAAGAAAATGCTTGAAAGTATGCTATAATTTTTTTATGACAAATGCAAAGTAAATTTAAAAATCGCACAGCCTGATGTAATATATTATAATAACAGTATAGAAAATGTTATAGTGGTTTTCTTCTTTTTTACATCCGCTCTGTGCCGACACATACACTAATTGCATACGAATAGTTAACAGGCGAAAGCCCATTCAAACTGCCTAAAGAAGCGTTTTTCTTAACAATTTTTTCAGGAGGACCACTGGCCATGTATTTTATTTTTACTAAATTTGCTTCAAAAGTGAAAAACAAATCACATAGTCTACGTTCCTACATTTAGAGAAGTATATAAGGTTTCTAGAAAATTTTGATTTTTGTGTAATGGACGAGTTTTCGAATGAAAAGGTCAATCTTTGACTAAAAAATTACTCTCTTTTATCAAAAACAAGTAAGAACATACATATTCGGGCGCGACCGAATCTTTAAATACCCATCACCGCTATCTGTTGCATTCCGTCGTGATATTCTTGTATAATGCGTGGTAGCCTTGTCAATCAAGCCCGAAAGACCATATAAAGCCATTTCATCAGGACACAGCATACATATATATATGTATTTTGCGAAACATCGGCAATGCATAAAATGCGTTACAGTGATCACGTCCGTGGAAGCCTCATGAAATAAATCAATCGTAAGTAGCGACGGACGAATTGTTTATACAAAGAGCGAAGATGTATCTCAGTTTTAAAATTTACTTTTTGCGACTGACAATCTCTTGTCGCAACGAAAGACAGCCAAACGGATATTTCCAAATCGAATCAGATTATGGCATTAATGAAGAATATGTGCAGAGCTTTCGTAATGCGTACTACCAGTAAGCGCCGTTTCTCATTGGTGTCTCGAACCTAAGAGTAAATAATTCATTAATGTGTACGATATCCTAAAAGTTTAGTCAACGGAAAATATATTTTTGTTTTAAACTTTTCTCAAAATTCCATCTAAATGCTTGTAATCCATTTGCACAAAAACGTTGATTTATAAACCTAAAACAGCTTCCCGTCCAAAGTAGACATAATCCAACGAAGCGTACGTTTAAATATGTCAGTTATAAGGTTGTGAACAAACATCAAATCTATAACAACATAACATCCTTTATATCCACCTGCGTAAACGAGTACAAATCTAGTCGTAAACGTATATATTATGTATGTATGTATGTGGCAAATATGAATTTGTATGCGAGAGTTGCTGAATACACCGTTTTGAGCACATAAAACACATAAAATTCCATTAGAATGTTGTGCAGCAGGATTAAAATGTTTTACTTAGAGTGGATTTTTGCTTACTTAAGTGTTCATAATTTCCCCTCCATTAAATATCGCGAACTCGGAATCATTCATTTCTCTTCCCTATTAACGTAGTAAGTGTGTAAAATGAAATGACAACGCAGAGCGGATAGAAGCAATCGAACTTAAGTCATATTTACTGTTTTGATCCACCGGCTATGTAGTCGCTCTTGACATTGTTTCACAAGTCTTAACATATTTTTAGGGTGAATCAGATTAGTCAGATTTTCGTTATTGACATTGCCCATATGAAAATAGATTTAATGCTCCATTCACATAAAATAATTTATCTGCAATGTTTGCCTCTTAATAAGAACTTAGAAGTCAAGAATTCGTGTGATCTGCGACACAGGACAAAAGGACGAGAATAATGAAAATCTTCCTAACGGAGAGCCAAGGGCCAAGATCC
This sequence comes from Glossina morsitans morsitans, assembly GCA_001077435.1. Lineage (NCBI taxonomy): Eukaryota > Metazoa > Arthropoda > Insecta > Diptera > Glossinidae > Glossina > Glossina morsitans. The sequence goes on along the minus strand of CCAG010007411.1, from coordinate 20,608 downwards.
AAACTACGCGTCCGACAGAAGTGTCGAAGACGGCACCTACTCTGTTAGTCAATTCGCGACTCTTTGCATCAATTACTTTGTCTAATCACTTGTTGCCAGTAAAGAGTGTGATCGTTCCTCTGATCAGATTAAAGCAACTCATGATGCACGATTGTCTTCCTATCTTACCAAATACAAAGAACAAGAAAGACAAGCTTAGATCAATTCAAAACATGATTTTGGATCGATTACTATAATAAACGTTGGTCAATCTCAAGACCCTTTTGGGCCTTGCATAAATCCGCACAAACTTAATAATCAACGAAATTAAAGTCAACAATAGAATGTACATCGGCTAATATACCAAATAATAATTCCAAGAAACTAACGGTTTTTTTAATTGTTTTATCTTATTTGTTGAAATTTTGAACAGACCAATTCCAAATCAATTGTTTTTATTTTGGTTGTTTTGCTGTATTTTTTTCTTTAATTAATTTAGTAATATATGTGAAGTTCGAGTTTTTCCATGGGTCTACACCGTGATGATGGATACGCATATGAATTTGAAAAGCGAGAGAAACTTTGGTCACAAGCTGGGCGTTCTCAGGCACGAACCAAGGAGAAGTGAAATGATGCATTAGTTAGGAAAATGAATGGAACTCTTCAAGTTTCACAAACCTCTACATTGGCATTCTTGTAGAGCAATAGCGTGAACCTGTTAAAACGGCAAAGCAGTATAAAGGCAAAGCAGTATTGAGAAATCTGTTAAAAATATATTTTGTGGTTGTATTTTTTAGAATTGTTGCTATTTCGTTCGAGATATGAGGTTTGTGTCAACATTCTTGCCAATAGGCAAAATCTTAGCAGGCAAAGTTGAAATGCAACAATGTGTTTTTGTGAATAGCAACCCTGTTAAAAAAAGCATCCTATGTTGTAAAGCTTTTTGTGTGTGCTTGAAGTAGTAAAGCTAGCTCCGTGTATATTTTGTGGTTGCATTTCTTAGAATTGTTGCTATTTCGTTTATTTATCATGATTTTTACGCAACTGGGACGACTATTAATATTATTACTATTATTATTGTTATCATTATTATCAATCTTCCGAATCACTTTTTAGGAAGGAATTTACTCCCTATGTTAAGAAGTTTCTTTTGAGAAGCAAAACAAAATAAAGCGGTAATAACTCAATTCAAGCTGTTTTCCTCTTTTGTTTTTCTAAGCTAAGGCCAAGAGCGCCTCGATTACTTTCATCACTTTAAATACGTTTGCTGTCGAAAAAGCCTATGCGCATATAAGGTATTAAAGTTGCAAAACTAACTCCCTTAAAACAAAAAAAAAAAAGACCCGTTAGTCTTAGTTGCAAGCGCTCATCCCACCTTCAGTCCTAGAATTTGTCTCTTTGATTTATATAAATTATAACAACAATAATAATAATAACAATAATAATAATACCTTACGCTTATGAAACATGAGTACGAAAGATTCTAATAGTGTTTAATACTGGATTTACGGCACCCGTCAATTTGATAGGTTTTTAATTTCAAAAGTTCATCATAAGGAAGGAAGCCGAGATAATGATATCATATAACGATATAATGCAGCAAATATATATGTCTAGGCTTTTTTCCTGAGACACTCCCACTATTTTGCTACGAAATACCGAAAACCGTCAATTTGGCGGTTAATTTTTGGAAGCCGTCAGAGTTGCAAAAATATAGACCGGACACAACACAAACATGAGTTTAAAAAATGGGAGCAATCTATTCACTGACACGCCCACAATATTGCATATTTTCGTGTATAACTTCCAAATCCATGAAGGACACTTTCGATTATTCACTTTCCTGTCTTCAATTTTGCTACTGTATCGATGCGCAAAATTCATCCGTTAGATAGACGGGTTTCCGTAAATGTAGCGAAAGACACGACTGACATCATAATACATAGATATTACGCAAATATATATACATATTAAAAATGTCAATACCTAAATGGGCAATGCAAACTGTAATTTCATATTTCTTATTTTACTTGGTAAAACGAAGACACTCTTGCCTGATAAGGTTCCTTGACAACAGTTTGACTTTCAAAGCGCTTACGTTGCAGTTACGTGGCAGTTTTGCTTTTAACGGCTACAATATTATATATGCGTGTGTATGAGCATATGTATATATTACATAAATTAATTAAATAATCACATATATAAAAGAAGAAAAAGAGAAGAAAAATAGTATCGAATTTTAGTTTTTTATTTACAACACAATCTCATATCTTCTTATTTTTAAAATATAACACCAATTGGAAATAAATGCTTACTGGTTTCTTTTTCATTATGAGGCACTTGAGGCTCGATCCTAATATTCTAGTTCGTTTATAATTTTTGCAATAATATAGAAGAGGCCCCACCACCACCATTGCAAATGGAAGCACAACCATATTCGCCAGGCTTGAGAGCATGCGATAAATGAGTGACCAAACGAGCCCCAGACATGCCAATCGGATGCCCCAAAGATACAGCACCGCCGTGTATATTCACCTTAGCTAAATCGACATCCAGCTTACGCACGTTGGCCACAACAACGAGAGAAAAAGCTTCATTAATTTCCCACATGGCAATATCTTCCTTTTTCACTCCGCCTTTCTCCAAGAGTTTAGGTACAGCGAACGCTGGAGCTATGGGGAAATCAATAGGGTCGGTTTCAGCGTCTTGAAAAGCCACTATACGTGCTAATGGCTTAACATTCTTTTGAGCAGCGGCGTCAGCGGTCATAAGGACTACGGCCGAAGCTCCGTCATTTAATGTTGAAGCGTTTCCAGCGGTGACAGTGCCATTTTCTTTTTGGAATACTGTCGCGAGATTACCAAATTTATCAAAATTAACTCGCTTATATTCCTCGTCTTCAGTGACGACTATCTCTGGCTTTCGTTTTTGCTGAATTTTAACTGGTACGATTTCAGCATCGTACACCTTGTCAGACCATGCTTTCGCCGAGCGTTTATATGAGTTTACAGCATAATCATCTTGGTCTTGACGACTGATTCCCATTTTCTTGGCTGTATTTTCCGCACAATTTCCCATATGAAATTTATTATACACATCCCATAAACCATCGAATACGATTCCATCAATTAAGTTGATACCTCCATAAGGGGTTTGACCTCTTCTTAGATAGTAGGGTACATTAGACATCGACTCCATACCACCAGCCACAATAATTTCGGATTGACCTAACATTAAAGTTTGAGCAGCAAGCATAACTGACTTCATGCCCGATGAGCAGACTTTGTTTACAGTTGTGCAACACACATTTTTCGGTAGACCAGCAAAAATAGCAGCTTGACGAGCTGGAGCCTGACCCAAACCAGCAGAGACGACATTGCCCATATAAACCTCTTGTATATCCTCTTTGCTTAAACCAGCACGCTGGACTGCTGCCTCAATGGCCACAGCACCAAGTTGGGTCGCCGACAAAGGAGCCAATTGACTTTGAAAACTACCCATGGGGGTGCGAGCGGCAGATACTATTAGTACGTCATTAAATTTCGAACTGAAACTCCGGCTCTGAGTGCTAAATAAACTTGAAATCCTAAGAAAATTTGCCATTTTCACAGCGCACGAACAAAAAAAAGAGTAAAGTTTTTAAATACGACACCCCAACAGATTACTAGTATAATGAAATACTAATGAGGCATTAGTAAACGAACTGTCAAAATTGCATAACACACAAACAACACTATGATTACTTTTAGTTTTTGCTTTATTTATTTTATTTTTTCGTTATATCACATCTTTTATATATTTGATTTTTCCGGTAAAAAAAACTCAATTGCAGTTATAATTGAATATATTTTCAAAACTAAAGCAATTTTAATTTATAAGAAATCATTTTATAATGAGAAACAATTATTAATACGTAAAGTATTTAAATCCCAACAGTGGGTGTTTATTTGTCAAGTTGGGTAAAAATATACCGATAATCTTTGATAACGATGAGTTATCGGAAATTTCTTCATAGAGCTAGCAATAAGAACAAGCATTTTCCATACAAGTTTTTTGTGCAAATTCACGCACTTTGATTAAATACTAGCGTGTAAAGTGTAGATTCGAGGATTTTTGATAAAACTAGATTTGTTAAAATTGTACTATAATTTCAACATGACTACTGGCCCTACTGCTACAGATGGCGTAAGAGAAAAAGCTCTATTTGACTATCGCAAAAAATTGTTAGAACATAAAGAGGTGGAGTCACGTCTTAAAGAAAGTATGATAATTTCTTGTTTTGAATTACTTTTTATTTTTGCTTTACACATTTTAAACTCTCCTTTGAAGAGCGTGAAGAAATCAAAGAGTTGACCAAACAATATGATAAATCGGAAAATGACTTAAAAGCTCTACAAAGTGTGGGTCAAATAGTAGGTGAAGTATTAAAGCAATTAACTGAGGATAAATGTAAGTAATGTTCGGCAATCATAGTAACATGTGAACTCGTACCACAACTCATCACAATTTTATCTAGTTATTGTTAAAGCTACCAATGGTCCACGATATGTTGTGGGTTGCCGTCGCCAATTAGATAAAACTAAGCTGAAATCTGGCACGCGAGTAGCTTTGGATATGACCACTTTAACTATTATGCGTTATTTGCCGCGAGAAGTCGATCCCCTGGTGTATAATATGTCGCACGAAGACCCGGGTGATGTTAAATATTCAGCTATTGGTGGTCTTTCAGAACAAATCCGAGAGCTGCGCGAAGTCATTGAATTGCCTTTATTAAATCCAGAATTATTCTTGCGTGTTGGTATTACTCCACCTAAAGGTTGCTTACTGTATGGACCTCCTGGCACAGGCAAAACACTTTTAGCTCGTGCCGTAGCTTCACAATTGGACGCTAATTTTCTAAAAGTTGTTTCCTCTGCTATAGTCGACAAATATATCGGTGAAAGTGCTCGTTTGATACGCGAAATGTTTAATTACGCTCGCGATCATCAACCTTGCATAATTTTCATGGATGAGATTGACGCTATTGGCGGCAGACGTTTTTCGGAAGGAACCTCAGCCGATCGTGAAATTCAACGTACTCTAATGGAATTACTGAATCAAATGGACGGCTTCGATAGCTTAGGTCAAGTAAAAATGATTATGGCTACTAATCGTCCCGATACATTAGATCCTGCTCTTTTAAGACCTGGTCGTTTGGATCGTAAAATTGAAATACCTTTACCTAATGAACAAGCTCGGTAAGCGTCAAACGTTGCACGGCACTTCATTAGTTACTTAGTTAATTTTTTGCCTTGTAGTTTGGAAATTATAAAAATCCATGCAGCCAAAATAGCCAAACATGGTGAAATCGATTATGAAGCTATTGTTAAGCTGTCTGATAACTTTAACGGTGCCGATTTACGTAACGTAGGCACAGAAGCAGGGCTTTTCGCTATACGGTAAGTTTAGTGAAAAAATTGGTGAATTTCGTTTATTTTATATATTTTCTGCATGCAGAGCTGAACGTGAATATGTCATACAAGAAGACTTTATGAAAGCAGTACGTAAAGTGTCGGACAATAAAAAGTTGGAAAGCAAATTAGATTACAAACCAGTGTAATTTTTCATTTCCCTTTTTTTTAAAAATTACATTTTTGGATTACTTAAATATAAATAAATACATTTATTAAAAAAAAAAATGATGTTAAGACACATTTTAATTTTTCTTTTCTTCAATCCGGCGCTGTTTACGCTCCAAATAGTCACTAACATTGTCATACTTCTTCTTGAACCAACTGGATTTATCTTCTGGTTGCCATTCGAAATCCTTAAATTGATCTTCGACCATTTGCAGCCAATATTTTGGAGTACTGGGACTATTTGCATCCACCTGTAGGCTTAAGCGCTGATTGACTGCGCCAGCTACATAGAGACGTTCGCCGGCAAAACATAAATTATAGCCAATTATATCAGGGAAATTTAATAACTGGCACTCAGAGAATTCCCATTCTTCACGGGAACGATACATTTCATACAAAGCCACACATTTGTTTGGTTGGTATAGTAAGACTGCTAGTTGGTACTTGTCGGTTTCTGAAAGTCGCAAAGAAAATTTTAGGCCAGGAGCGGGTAAATCCAATTTTTTCAATTGTTTGCTTTCTTTAAAGTCCCATAATCTTAAAGATTTATCTCCGGACACCGAAATCAATATATCGTTGTTCAAGAAACCCAAAGCTGAAACGAATTCTTTATGACCCAAACAATAACCATGAATATCATGCGTGTTAGGATAATGACTAACACGAATTTTATCGTCTCTATCACAAGTAATAATATACTTTTCATCGGCAGACCACAGCACATCGTACACGATACTCAAGTGACCCAATAATAGTTTAGGTTTAGCCTCCATATCTTCACAATCATACTCATAGCAATCACCTGTTTTGTCCGTAACCAATAATCGTTTTCCATTTTTACTGAATACCAAACTGCTAGATGCCCTGGTCAATGACCGTATAGATACTAGCTTACCGTGTTCGGGTCTGAGTTTATAGAGCAGTAAAGCCTTTTGACCAGACGTAGTAACCGCTAACATTTGTGAATTGCTTGATAATTTTACATGTTGAATTATAGGTGATTCTTTACTTAAATTCTGTTGCTGTTGTTGTTGTTTCGAATCCTCATCACCTTCGTCCTCCATTTGAGATATTACGAATTTAACCTCACCGCATTTTGTGAGATCGTCAGGCACAGTAATTTCTTTGAATATTTGCAAATCATTTGGATTAACAAATATAATCAATTTATGTAAAGCAATAACAAATTCGGGTTCACTATAAAATAATGATGTCATCTTCTTTGAATATAAACTACAATAAAATGATTCAAAATCAATTCCATGTTATCTTAACAAATTCTAACGACGAGGTTTAGAGTTGCCTAGTGACGAATATTTTTATATCTCTTTCTTAAAGTATACTGTAATTCTTAAAATTTCTTTTCATATACTAAGCACTTCACACAACGATATATTATTCATTTTTTCGGGTTAAGTGGAAACACAATGAGGAACGGCGTTATCATATTACTTTATAAGAGAATATAAAGAAATCGACATAAATATAAAGAAAAACATATAGTGTGAGAAGCAAAACTACGAAAATCAACACAGTTGTAAATAACAAATATATGAAAGACAGCGATAGGAAAATTCATGTAAAAGCAAATTAAATTCTTGATTGATTAAATAAATAAAGAATGCAGAAAAATGACTAGGATTCTTGCTTGTTTTTCATTTCTTGTAAATTAAATTTTAAATCGCATAACATAAAAAAGGCTTAAATTAGTACAAAATAAACATAACCTAGATAAATGATTTCAAAATTTAAAGTAAATCGTCTTTATTTCTTTTAGCCCATTTTTCTTTTTTTCGTGTGTATACATACAAAAGCATATGATTAATCACCCCTACAAAATTTCGTAAAAAGTCGACGAAGTTGAAATTCTATCCTGAATGTAGTAATAAGGCATCGACGTGCTTACCCACAAAAAGTCCTTGCTCGCTTAACTTATTTATGGACCACCTATTTTGCGAAATTTTTTGTTTGGGCGGTAGTATATGACTGCTATTAAGAAAAGAAAACGGTAGATGTTAAACTATAGGGTTTGCTGGCTATTGTATTGGAATCATGTAGGTCGCAAAATTAAATTGAATATGTTGACAGTAATGAAGATCCACTCGTAAAAATTGTTAAACGCGCAAAGCTTGAAAAGATTGAAAGAATTTTATATTATGATTTCCCGGCTTTGATTTATACTATTCTTATATTTTCATCTTGCTTGTACAATTCAAACACTATGTTGTTACGGTCATTTCTCTACTTATAGTTCTCAAACCGTGCGTTGGTTATTTATGTTTACAATGATTTGCTTGTTTCTAGTTTCCAAAGGATATGATACGCCAGGGAAACGTGGCTTCTTCAATGTTTATTATTTGCAAACTTATTAGCGGCCGAGCCCAGATAAGATTTTATTAGCGGCCGAGCCCAGATAAGATTCTATTAGTTTTACTTTTCCCATCCGCTCCTTATGCGGACAATGGACAGTGAATGCCAGAAAAATAAGATGCTGTATGGATGTTGAATAGGACGCTGTATTTGCAGCCAGCCGCTTTATAATAAGACGAAAAGTGTTTTTAGTAATTTAAGCAATACTAGTTGAAGAGTTAGTAATTTAAATTTCTATTCCAAATGTCAAACAAAAAGCCAGGATATGGTAATCCTAAACCGAACAGAATAAGCAAACATATCACGTCTGAAAAATTTATTTTGAGGAAAAAAATAGTTTTTAAAATATACATATGCCGGCTTTTGGTCTTACGTCTAAACCAGTTTATGTGATTTTGGGTTCTGGGGGACATACCTCAGAAATGGTTAAAATAATTCAGGCGCTATTTCAATTAAGCGAAGAGCCGGGATACTATAAACCACAAAAGTATTTGCTAGCTACGACGGACACCACCTCAAAGGTACGTTTCAAAAAGGCGCTAGAAGAGTCTATTAATCATCATATAGAACCCGATGCCTTCATTGAAGTTCCCCGTAGTCGCGAAGTGGGACAAAGTTGGCTGAGTACCATTTTTACTACCTTGTATGCTTTCATTTGGAGTTTCTGGTTAATATTTCGTGATCAACCGCGTCTAATACTATGCAATGGGCCCAGCACATGCGTGCCTTTTTGTATAGCCGCTTATTTATGGAGACTGGCAGGACGTTTGGAAAGAGAAACAAAAATTATTTTTATTGAAAGTTTTTGTCGAGTTCATACGCTATCACTGAGTGGAAAAATCTTACTGCACTTCGTCGATTTATTTGTAGTGCAGTGGCAGCCATTGGCCGATAAATATGGTCATAAGAAAAACGTCAAATATTTTGGAAATATAATGTAATCTATAAATTGTAATTTTTATCAGCAAATAACGAAATTTCCTGATTTAGTTTCATATATTTTATATCGTTGAGTATATTTTTAAGAAATTGTCTGTGAAGATTTGCTAGCTTTAAATAATAAATCAAGAACATTCGGAAAATGAAAAAACGTATTTTGATCGACCTCGGGCATGTACTTAAGTGTCGTTTTATCGCTCGCGTAAACGTTCCCTGAGATGTTCGGTTATTTCAAGTTTTTTCACTTGTTGGGCATACACCGGGCAGTCACGTGTCGCTTCATAAACGGTTCATTGATCGTAAAGTTGAATTGTGCCATTGTCAGTGCCGATCTTTGAGCTACAATATGTTAGTTTCATACTCATCTTCATCAAAATTGTCCAAATTGACAATTTTGGATAGGTCAGCTTCGCAGTAACCAGCATCACGTAATATATCTTTAGCTGATTTGGATATTTTTCGGGTTTTCTTAGACAGAGCCGATTCCTTCTTATTGGTTCGTTCATTAGGTTCAAGTTTCTCGCTTATACCGGTGCAACAGTCGAGATGTTCGGCCAACTGCGACCTAGGCATTTTGGTTTGGCAAACAGGGCATGTTATGACATCATTACTAAAACTTGATCTTGATCCTGAACTGGAACCATTTTCTGTTTGAAACTCTTTTAAAAGAGTATCTTCACCAAAGAATTCATCTATAATACTAATGTCGGCCAGTTCACCCGCAGCTATCATTTCTACACTGTCCTCGAAATTATCATCAAATTCATCGCCAATAATTTCAATGTCAGTGTCAGATAGAAAAGTGGAATCGTCAATTATTTCTTGTTTAATCATCGTCTGTCTTTGCTCTGTGGTCATATTTTTGTGTATTGTTGGTTTAGCTGATTTATACTGAAAATCGTTATCGTTGTCGCTATCTTCACTAGATGATAAGTTAATAATTTCATCTATTACAGTGCAGTCTTCCCGATCGTGGACACCCATAGAAAATTTCTTATCAAGAGAACTAGGTTCCGATGAGGTTGGCGACTTATTAGCATTTGAGATACGTCTACGTTTGATATCACCTGCAAAAAAGTACAAAAATTATGTTTTCTGGACAAACAATAAAACTCCGAATACTTTACCTGGAACGTCGTCCTCATTGCGTTTATGTTTTTTCGAACCATTATTTTTATCACAGTCAGTATCACAGCTGTTAAAACGTTTCGCCCATACATTACGTAAAAGTTGACGATCTACCTGACCACTAGGAATATTGTCTTTTGGACTACTTGTAGACAACGAATTGCCTCTCCCCCAGTCGGACGATTTGAAAGATGATGATCTTACATTGGTGCCAATATCTTTGAGACTGACAACGTTGTGTAAGTTGCCTCGTGGCAAACTTGATGGACTGGAATGCTTTATTGGAATACTGCAAGGGTCGGACGATAAACCAGGATATGATGTTGGTGGGGAAATTTTAGCTGACGTAGGGCTTGAGTTTGAAGCAGTTTTGGTACGAGGATTTAATAATATGGTGCCACCTCCGTTCGTCTTAGTGCTACCGCCTGCAATACAGAAGTAAAAGTCGGGGGGAATTATATTTGCCGAGATTCGTGCATTTTACATCCTAAACCGACCTTAAAGCTATATATGTTTATCTAATATGCTGCTAACTTTATGGAAAGAATTCCTGAAACCCTTAAGAGAGATACACTTATTTGCAGAATTTGTGATTATATTTGCCTCCGCCCATGGGCGCTACTTTAAATAACAGAAGAAAGCTAGAGTAGTAAGTGGCAAGAGAAATTTTAACTAATTTTTCGACATCTCTAAGGACATATTTATCTTAACAAATTTTAGCACTCAAAAGCGTCCCCAGAAATATTCAATTAGCAGCGTAAGCCATTGGCAGACATGCAGCGTGCAAAATAAGAACTTACCTTTAAAGCCGTTGTTTAGATTCTGAAGACCTTTTACGTTTGCTTCACGACCGTGAAAGCCATTTGTAGTCGGTGTAAAAAACTTGCGCAGATCTTCGCTTCCACATGACTTTTTATTGTTTTTCGTTTCCAATTTTTTGTTTGCCTTCGATTTACTTTTTTTATCCGGCTCCTTGATTTTGATAAACGCCCCACCACAATCCTGTTGATGTTTGGCCCACCAAAAGTCATTAGGTCCCGGCGCGCGATTGCAAGTGCGTTTCACATAACCAAAAAAGGGTGAACGATTCTGGCATACGCCATTGCACCGCCACCAATGCTGTTTATATAATTTAACTTCATCATGAAATGAATGATAAACAGTGATGTTCGTGCCAGCAGTTTGGTTAATGGCATTCATTATTTTCTGAAATTGAGGGCCGTGTCCGCCATTGCCTTCACGTATGTGCAAAACGAAGCAATAAGCGTGAATCATTTCATGTAGCATAGTCTCAATTAAATCCTTCCGCGATCTTAATTTTAGCAAGGGTTCACTTAAACGTATCGTGACATCCATGCCAAAAGCATTTTTACGCGAATAGCATATACCGGCACAGCTAAACATTCTTTTACTCCATTCTAAAGTGACACATTTTAAGCGACATTGAAAAAATTTGTTATCAAATTGACCAAAAAGAGCGAAAATATCGGGTGTTGGATCCAAAATTTCCCACTGAGGATGAACCAAATTTTGGGTGCGGTTTAGATAATCATCATCTGAATTTGAACGCAAATTATTACGTTTTGTTTGCAATGAATTGTGAGAGGATTTGTTAGAACCCAGGTATTGGATATCGCTATCAGTGCAATCTCCTTCGCCACCTTCGCTACCACCATTTAAACGTTTATGCAACTCCAAAGCATATTTGTAATCTTCGTCAAGAGGCATTCTCTTCAATTTCGTTTCGCAAGCTTTTTCCTATTTAAACAATAAATCAAAGAGTTCATCAAAAAAATATATTTCTGAGTCTTCTTTTCTTTTGCGGGATAAGAACTATGACTGGGCTGAACTCATTGAATTATTTTTGAATTCAGTAGTAATGAAAAACATTGAACAAAAAAAAAAAAAAAAAAAAAGAATAAAACAGGGTTACCACATTTTATTATTTTTTCTTTTTATTACTTTTCAAAGAGTCTTAAAAAGAGGCGATCCGTTTCAAATTACTTGGAAGAACAACAGACACGAATAAAATGAACAGTCACAAATCTATATATCAATGCAGAATAAAAGGCAATGTTAGCATCTTAAAAAACATAACTTATGGCTTTACAGATAGTGAAGTGGGGTCCACAATTATATATTGTACGTATTTACGTTCCTCCGTTGAGGAAGGTGTGTTGATTCATTTATCTTTCTTTTATTTTTGCTAACCAAAGAGTTCAGCCGCTCCAAGGGAACCTTTGTGTCATTATCGACACGTATATCTTACCAGTGTCGACTTGCTGCAACTAAGTTTATACATGTACTATACGCGAATGCATCGTAATAGTTTCTGGATTTCTAAAAACCCGGTGACTAAAACTTGGGGTTGTTGCTTTCGTTTTAAATTGTTTTCTAAATTTTATTATGGAATGGTCAAATTTTCGTCGTTATTTGATTTCAATTGCAATTGTGCTAATAATAGTCTTTCGGTAAAAAGTTTTTTGTACCCATCACCAGAAGGAGGCTTCAGCGATCCCATAAAGTACATGAATTCTGGATCATTGGCTTAAGCATGTCCGTCTGTCCGCAATGCGGAAAAACTTTTTAAATGCGACAATGCTTGCAGCGAACATGCACTAAATTTTTCTGAACGTATTAAACAGCCAGAAGGGCTTATGATGTATTCTTAATAACACCAGTCAGCTTAGAATCGTTTTTTTAATATGGAGACAAGACACAGTTTTAGTGTTTTATGATGAAAGTTGCTTTAAAATAGCAATTTCATATTTTTCGGTTTGCACCCCATGTACATAATGGCTCTCACGAAAACTAAGCCTTTTTATGTCAACAAGGTGTAATTCATGTCATATTACGCGAAGAAAGAATGGAATACAAGTCAGCGCTTTCATACTATAACGTTTTAGCTTGCTTAAGTTTCCATTACGTAGTACGTAATCTTTTGTCCGCCTTACTAACTACTGCAGTCATTCTTTGGAGACACCTTTAGTGTTCCTAATTTCGCTAGAAAGTTTTAAACCAGAGGCACAGGTGATTAAGTGCACTTTTAAATTCTTCTCTTCTTGGAGGAGGGAAAGCTTTTTCAATAGTTCTACTTAGCGAAATAAGTGTATTTGTCTCGTCTTGTCGAGGAATGAGTATATTTCATGGATCAGATCGTCGCCATATCAAACCAATTATGGAGACGTCTTTTTTCATTTCTTATTGTAAATTACTCTGACTAACGTAGGATTCCAAACAAGTCCGTACAACAGTACAAACTGAAAGAAATGAAACAAAAAATTGCGGCATTGACTTCAAGAAATGCAACATGGCACGCTTATAAAAATAGATGTATTAAAAAAAAAAACTTATTTCAAAATATTGTTCAGGGACACTTTTTGAATCATTAAAAAAGAACGATCTGAAATATAGTACACAATTATTTATCAGAGGCATTAGGACGCTGTCTCGAAAATCTCCTCCGCCGGTGGAATGACACGTTGCTAAGGTTACGTTTACAGCCAATTCACCTCTTTTTCCTTTGCTATATTGTATTTCTTAGTCGATTCGAAAAAACGCAGTTATGTAGCGAAAATTTATTGCATGTCGCAAGACCGCTTGTGGAAAATTCAAATAAATATAAAAAATAGTAAGAAGCGTATACGCATAAGTGAACGTTTTTCGGCATGATTTTGCAAATGCAACGAGCAAATACGAAATGAGATGCAGATGAAATTATGTTTATCTGCGATTTTTCTTTCCTTTGCGTGCACATATAATTAAATGGCCAGGAACGTCGGTTTCCTCTACTTCCCGAGCGCACCTTGGGCACTGCCACGTTGTTTTGTAAATACTCCGTTGACGAAAGCGTTTAATGTTCTCGTCGTCCGGCGACGAACTAAGATCTATAGTATTATTCTCCGAAGGATTTATACCTGAACTCTCGAAGAACGTATCAAGTTCACGTTCATCGTCCTCACCGAAACTGCTTAGCAAATCGGTTTGGGTTGAATCGCTACCTAAGTAGCCAGCGTTGCGTAATATATTTTTGGCTGTCTTGCTGGAAAAGCGTGCACTCCCCTCTTCTTTGGTGTTGGTAGGTAATTTTTTAAAAGCCAATTTAGGTGGTTGGATTTTCAGAGTTATACCGGTACAGCCGTTGAGATGTTTGGCAAACTGCCATCGCGGCATTTTTGTTTCGCAAATTGGACATGTTACGATTTCACTAGTTGAATTTAATCTCGATCCGGATGCAATCAAGTCATTATCTTTTTGAAATTCTTTTAAAAAGTTATTTGAGCCAAAGTATTTATTTATAACACTGGTGTCGGGTAATCCACTAGAAGCTGTCATTTCATAGCTCTGCTCAAAGTTGTCATCAAATTCATCGTCAATTAGTTCAATGTCACTCTCGCATAAATCAATGGATTCATCGATTATTTCTTTTTTTATCACCCTCTGTCTTTCTGCTGACGTCATTTTTTGATTTATGGTCGGTGTATATATTTCATATTCCTCGTCATCCTGATCGTCGTTGTCTTCGCCAGACGATAAGGTTATAACGTCATCAGAACTATTCTCTTGCACCATAATATCTTCATCGATTGGAACCCAATCTTTTCGATTCTTTGCACAAGAAGAATCTTCCACGGATGTGCAAGTTACATCCGAAGGGCATGGAGGGGTATCGTCATTTGAGATGCGTTTACGTTTGATGTCAACTGTAACAAAGGTGTATATGAGAGATTAATTTGAAATATTTGGAGTGGCCAGACCGGGTATTTCTATACCTGTAGGTCCGCTTTCATCCGCATTTTTTTGTCGATTACCATCGATGCCATCATTCCATCGTTTCTCCCACACGCTGCGTAAAAACTGGCGATCAATATGGTTTTCAGAAGTAGAGTGTTGATCGCTTTCTTGAGATAATGAAGTGCCTTTTCCCCAACCAGATGCATTCGAAGATGATGGTTTTGATGTATTGCCTACATCTTTAAGACCGACAACATTATGCAAATTGCCGCGTGGCACGCTTGATGAACTGGACGTTTGTTCCGAGGTGGGACGATTTACTAATACGCTAAACGGATCAGAGGACAACCCTGGATATGAAGTTGGTGGAAAAGCTTTAGCAACTGATGCTGTTGAACCCAACGACATTGCACCAAGGTCATTTGATTTGGATCTACCAGCTGAAATGGAAATAAAAATGCAGTTGACAAGATTAAATTGACGAAAAGTGAGAAGTGACTATTTGCCGATAGCGTCCTTCTTTACATTATTTCATTTTTTTAAGGCAAAAGACGTTTTACAGAAGCATGTATAAGGGAACAGCCGATTTGGATTTCCAACGCTACTTTGGGTGCCATTTATCATGGCTAACACATATGTAGACTGTCAATCGGATAGGCAGTTTTGCGCCGATTGCTTCTAAGATACTAAATGCTCTAAAATATGTATCCACCACATTTTCTTAAATCACAAATGTTAGCGTATGAAAAACCGTCTATGAGCTGTAGAAGAGTTCACCATTAAAATGATTTATACCTGCATTAATAAGGTGTGCGTTTGTAGTATTTAAGTCTGATGTGAAGTTCTCGCGCGATTCACTACTTCCGTCGGAGCTTTTCTTCTTTTCTTTATTTGATTTTTTGATTTTCTTCAACTTAAGCTTTTCGGCGGGTCCTTTAATTTTCATGAGCGTTCCACCACATTCCTCTTGATGTTTAGCCCACCAAATGTCATCAGGGCCGGGAGCATCGCTAGATGTCCGTACAACATGACCATAGAACGGTGATCGTTCTTGGCAAACACCATTACAACACCACCAATACAAGTTACATGATTTCTTCTCATCACGAAACGTGTGGTAGACAGTAATGTTGGTGCCACTGACTTTGTTAACAGCATTCATTATCTTCTTGAATTGGGGACCATGGCCACCGTTACTTTCTCGGATATGCAAAACAAAGCAATAAGCATGAATCATTTCATGTAGCATAGTCTCAATTAAATCCTTGCGTTGTCTCAATGCTAGCAAGGGTTCGCTTAAACGCATTGTGATACCCTTCTTATCACAATATTTACGCGAATAACAAATACCTGCACAGCTGTGCATTCGCTTACCCCATTCTAAAGTGACGCATTTTAAGCGACATTGAAAAAATTTCTTATCAAATTGACCAAAAAGAGCGAAAATGTCGGGCGTTGGATCCAAAGTTTCCCACTGAGGATGAATCAAATTTTGCATCCGATATATATGATCCGCATCTAAGTTCGAACGGGGGTTAATGCGCCTTTTTTTAATTTAATTTGCGAAGGTTTTTTAAAATCCACACATTTAATATCGTTGTCATCGTAATTTTCCTGGCTAGAGGAGTTTAAGAGATTATGCAATTCCAAGGCGTATTCGTAGTCCGCTTCAAAAGACATTTTCTTTTATTCAGCTTTTTCAATCTGTTTCACTTAAAAACTGAATCAATTTATGTTGCTTGGCGCTACCTTTCGACTCTGACTGTGGTAGAATAGAAATAGAATAGTGATGTTATTGTTGCCAAAGTTATAGAATGCCAAAGTTATACTTTGCCGTTGTTAAAGAACACACATATGGGAGAACAGCAGTGATATTTTATCGTATCGTATTATTTACATTAGCCTGCTCCCCAACAATGAATAATCTTTGTAGTCTAATATAACTTTGCTCTATTATTAATGCAGATCCGCCTTTATTATTCTTGTTTAAGGGCAGCAAAGTGTATATTATACATATGTAATTAAAACTGAATATTTTTATGTATTTTTATATTTTAGAATACGTTTGTACTTAAAAGCACCAAGCTCGTAGATATTGCAAACGCCACCAGTGTATATAGCTTTAAAATACGAAGATCATCTGCTGTGTTAACTACTGCTAGCAGTGGTTACTGAACTTTTCTTGTAAAAAGCGGAGTGCGAAGAAAATAAACCTTTGATTGAAACAGGCGTTACACATAGAGTGGAGTAGTATATTAAGAGTTTAGTGCTGCTACAGTTTCTTTGATAATAGAATAATCTCTTCTTATGTTTTTTAAATCTTTTTCTTCTGCGAGTTAGCAAATCAGCAACAGCAACACAATGGTAGCGTTCGGCATTGTGCGTGGCGCACGAGCTTTCAAAATAAAATGTATTGTGTGTGCTTGAATGTAGATGAACATATGGCTCGCGCTGCGTTGTGAGTGAACGCAGATTTTTGGCAAACTTTTAAAATTTGTGCGTGCATGGCTCTTGACAAACAAAAGAGTGAGGTATTTTCATGGAAACAAAACATAATTATAATAATCTTTTTAATATTTTAGTCTTTGCCTTGACTATTTGCGTTTACTATAAAAATTTCATTTTATTAACAAGCAACAACCAGAAAGGATAAATTAAATTAATTTATTTAATATAAATTTGTGTTTGGACTTTAAAATAATATTTTTTGTCCTTTTCTTTTTTTTTCTAAAAAGTCACTTTTAAGAAAATTCTTCATTCTCTTAATTTGCACTTCTTCGTTAAAGTTTATGTAACCTTATGAGTTTGCTTTAGGAAGCTTTAATTAAGCGCCATGCGCAACGCATAACGCTATCATTGTGCTGAGCACTTAAAAAATAAAAGAGTAGGATGCAACAAAAGAAGAGAAAGATTTCCAAGTGGAATTAAAAACAACTTGAGTTCTATTTCAAATTGGAAATTGAAATTGGAAATAATTAGGATTGGGATTACAATTAAAATGAAAGACAAACGGGAAAGTAATCTCTAACCACAATAGGATTGCAATTGAAAATAAGGTCACATTTATTTTCAAATAGAATTTTACTCTTAATTAGAATCCCAGGATTATCTGATCTGATTTTGGCTGGATTTGAAATTGTGTTACAAGTTTGTGTGTGAGATAGTATCTTAACTGGACTTTCGGTTCTAATTCATTTAAATTAAATAAATAAATAAATAAAATTGTTCTGCAAATGAGGTTGCAACGTGAATTGGAATATGATCTCTACTTGAAAAACTCTGGTCGTACCTCAAAGCTTAATAAGACTCCGTAATCTGATTACGATTGTTATTGCCATTAGATTTGAAACGATTACGTTGCCTTCGGTTAGAATTCATATTCTAATTGACCTACAGTTCTATCAGCGACAGTAAGCGTGCGGCGGAATTTATATTGCGTATTTAAGGTTACAAAGCTAGGCAAGGTAGCTCGGCATCCGAGCGCTAAGGGTTTAATGCGTTTATACTTCGAATGGAATCTTTGTAACATCTTTCTGTTTGCTCATAAACTTCTGGTCTTCTATACCAAAATTCGAATGGTTCAAATTCAATAAAAAAAAAATATTTTTATTATGCTTACATTATATAATTTAATTACATAATTTAAATGTAAATGACTATTGGTTAGTGGGGTTTCTTGCACCAGGTGTTATGTTAGAAACGCCAATTGTTTATCAAGCGTAAAATTACTTATTCAATGTATCCATGAAGTATATTCGCAGTGCTCAATAACATTGCAGACGTTTCGTCTTCCAGTTAATACAACCCAGAGAAAGTAAGTATTAGGCGTTTCAATACTTTTTTCACTCTAACCGTCCAAACGAGATATCAATCAAAACGGCTGGTCTTACTTGCCATATACTTTGTATATATGAATTTCGCGTATCTCAAAGCTATATTCCGAGTCCAAAAATATATTATTATGTAGCGGCAACCTTATCCTTTAAATAACTATAAATACGAGCTGTTGGCAGTCCCTTGTAAATTGGTTAGAAAAATCCATAATTCTTGAAGAAAGCATTTGGCCACGGGCGAACCTTAAGAAGACATTAAGGAGGAAATGGAAGGACTTGTAAACTATAGCAGTGAAGAGGACCAAGATGCATATCAAAGTCCAAAAGTGGTAATTATAAATTTAATTATTAAGACAATATTTAGAAAAATTTTATATGCATATATTTATAAAATTTCTGTTTGAAAAGAAAATGGCTGACAAACTATAAAAAAAGTCGACGATAGAAAAAAATGTATACAGAAATTGTTCATTAATTTGTTAGATTATTTATTGCATTTATATGGTTTGCTCTTCTGCGGAAGACAAATAACTTTTCGGAAGAACATTTTTTATGTTTGAAGCACATATTAATATCTATCCAAAACGTATTAGTTTGTACGTCAAATAACACTTATTTGCTGTTTCTGAATAGTTGCCAAATTCCTTTAGGCTGAACGTTCTGGTGGTTGTGGCAGCAGTACGGCCAATATATACGGTCGCGGGGGCGGCTATGTGAAGCGCAATACACGTTCCAGTAGTAGCTCTAGTGATAGCCATGATAATACACCCTCTCATAAAAGCCATAAAAATGGTGATGATATCGACGACTATAGAACTGGAAATGTAAAACATACTAAAAGCAGTAGTCGCCATTACAATGACGAGGTAATGAATCTTTAATTTTATATAACAAATATTATATATGTTTTATTAGAAGAAAAATTTGTGATGTCAATGTGTTAATAATGAGTGAGAAGGGTTTGTGCGTTCTTGTTAGGATATTTGATGTTAACTCTCACACGCACACAAAAGTTATTTGCAAATATATATATGTAAACTTTTTTTTTGGATTTATTGAATTTTTTTTGTGTGCGGCAATCATGGGACAAGAGTTCTTTTTTCGTATTTTAAAGATATTTTCTTAAAATTGTATATATTCGCTGCCATAGTTTCTGTTTTACATATTATCCACTGTTTGTGTATTGTGCTCCGAGGATATTTAGTTATTATTTATACTTAAGCCTCAGGCATTAGTGCGCAATTACAGCCAAATCGGTACATATATGTATGCCAGTAGATTATTAATTGATAAGTTCTGGAAAAATGTTTTGTTTTTACTGGACAATTTTTGTTAGCTTCGTGAAAGCCGAACTTTTTTTTTGTCGCTCAACTCTTTTTTAGTACTGATTATGGATTATTAATTTGTTTTGTAAGAAACATTTAGCAGATAATATTACCGCTAGCGGGGAAAGGATAAAAACGCTCTGTAATTGCTTTCGGAGCAATGAGAAGGCATGTGTCCATTTAGTTAGCTGATATGCATTTATAGTAAATAATGTATAGATCGAGGTGTAATATGTTTGAATTACACCATTGAAGACATTTCCCGCTCAATGTGAACCTTATCGAACGCTTTTTTAAGTAATACTTTTGCTCTTTGATATTGTATCTGCAAAAGGTTGTAAACCTAGAGAGGCGTTAGAGAACTAAAGAATTGAACTCTGCAACAACATGCAGACAATCTTTTAATGGATTCATAATCTTGGTTCATTATAAAATATTTTGGAATCTGAGATGGCAAAAATGTTATAACACCCCATCATCTGTTGATGGAGGGGAAAAAATGCTGTAGGTGCTCACATAATAGAACACATGAATATGGATATGTTATTAAACGGTAAATTTTAAAGAATATCATAGTTTTCTCACTCGCTTGACTCGTTCTTTTCACTTGTTGTCTTAGGTTTTCTGTTATTCTTTTTTTTTTTTTTTTTTTTTTTTTTTTTTTTTTTTTTTTTTTATTTTT